>JAQIWP010000805.1:0-19967 GCA_034695525.1 Euzetes globulus | reverse complement strand
AAACAATTCTTGGATAAAACATAAAGATGAATTTGTTGGCTCACACACACACACACACACCCACACACACACATACCACAATTGCCAATAACTCCTATATTTATAATTAAATGTTTACAATAAACTTAAAATAAAACCTTTGATCTAAATTTGTTTCTACTTCTGTTATAAAATTGATTAGATGACTGTTATTACCGTATTAACAAGCAAAAACATTCCTATTGAGACAATTACATTTCAATTCTGGTATAGATTTACGATTATTTTGCTTTGATTGAGGTTTTATAGCTAATAAACTGAATTAACTAAAGGAATCGATAACAAACCAAACTCTAATTTATGTCAACTTCTGGTGTTTTCATTTTGTTTGTCGAATAATTTCGTACTCAACTTATCAAAAACTTATCAAAAATCAATAGTCTTTTGATTGATATTCAAATCGTGTTTATATCAGATCCAGGCTTTGTTTTTATCAAACAACACATGACTTTAAATATTATATTATTCAAAGGTTTTCAGAAAATACTAATAATGTTTCACAGAATTTAAGTCACAAACACTTCAGTGGAATAATAAATAGAGAAGAGATTTTCACTTCAATCGCTTCATTGAATATTTTAATAAATATTTGCTTCAAAAGCTCTTTAATTCCAATTTTAATAAAGTATATCTGAGTTTTCATTCATTTCATTAGAAAAAAATCATATTTGGAAACAAAAATTGCTTCTAAAGAGTTGCAAATATATGAATAATAAAGATCCAATGGTTTTAACACAAATCTTGAATTACTATTAACTAAGGATGTGCATGTCTGAAAGGGGGTATTTTCCAAATTATCCCCCTAGACTTGAGAAAAAATTATACCATAAAAACGCAGAGAAACTGACCTCCTCTCAAAAATTGCCATTTTTAGTAATGGCGGCCAAAAAGTCGGCAATTTTGTTCCTTATTTTTAAAAAAATAGCATTGTAACTTGAATAATAGCTTAATTGTGGGTTAATTAAGCTTATTAACGCTTTAAATTACCGAAAATATGCGTATTTAACGACAAAATGGCGGAAAATGGGCGCTTCCGATAGCGATTTCCATCCGCCATTTTTGAAATATACCCTCCTATATCCCCCTAGATTTTGGTCTGAAAATGAGTCAGTATCCTCCGCTATATCCCCCTAGGGTCACGGACCTTGCACATCTCTGCTATTAACTCAAGTCATCTTCACTCTATTTCAATAAGATCATGGCAACAGTTTAAACATCTTGAGACAAAAATAATGAATAAAAAGTACCTGTTATTCAAATTTGAGTTTATTTGTAAATTGCTTTTAGAAATGAATAATTTTTGTTTTAAAAGTTTGAGTTTGAAAATCTTTTTGAATAAATAAGAGATGCATTTTTTATCTGAAATACAAGTCCAGAATCTGTTTTCATATATTGACACCAAAATGTTTGTCAGAAAAATCGGTCGATCGATAGGAATATAATCTACAGATACTTTGCAAAAGGATTATGGATTATATGTATTCTTGGTCTCCGGCAATCATACACTCCCAGCAAAACATTAATAGTCTCAGTAGTCTTGGTATAGAGCTCTGGTATTTACAGTAGAGAAGAAGTTTGTCTGAAGATATCCTATTTTATGATGTTTTTACGACATATGCCCAGCAATAAGTTCTAACATTTTTCGGATCATTAATTGATTTTCGTGTCAAATGAATGAATCGACAAATAGATCGTAAGACCAATACATCCGACGATTGAGATGTGAAAACAGATTCCCGACTTAATTAGTTTCCTATACTTAGATCATAAATAATTACAGTTTAAAGCACTCATACATTCACTGACTCGGAATAAGACGATTTTGAAGTCCATTTAAAAGCCTTAAATCCAATAATTTTTTCATTTCATTTGAGATAAGAGACATATTGTCATAAATATTGTCATCCGAAGCTCTTTCGTGAGAGGAATCACTTTTTATTTGTGAACACTATTATCAGAGTTTGAAAAAAATTATAGAATTGGAGAACAAAATTGATTGCAAAGAGAAATGGATTGGAAGTAAAGAATTTTCAATGAAACGGAAGGCAAATGAAAGATACTTTATCTCGGTTGAGCTTATTACTTTTTTCTACAGACTCTATTCTCTGTCAATTCAAGAATTCTTTGATTAATTTGACATTTCTTACATTTGACATTTAATAAAAAGAACTAAGTCTCTATTTATTTGCATAAAAGTAACTCTAAGTAATTTGTCAGAACCCAGATTAGACTATTTTTTAAATATTCAAACTTGAATTCTTCCTGAAATAAATATGTTTCTAAATTCAAGCGAAGTTTCTAAATTATTTTATGAAGAAATAGGAAATGTTAATTTATGTCATCTTAATAATTCTTTCTGTTATTTGATTGGATAAAAGAATATTAATGATAAATATGAGTAAAATAAAATTGATATGAAAAAGAAATCATTTTAATCACATAATGTTCAAAGTATTCCACTTTATTTTATAAAAGAGAAAAATTTTATACAATGTTTGGTTATTAACTTTAATCAATCAATTATTTGGCAAGATGAAAGTCTTTATTTCTTTTTGGATGAAGAAATGTCATAAGAAAATCAGTTTCCCTATCGATTAGATTCGTTTTAAATTCCTTTGTGAGCCGACATTTGTTATAAACTCTTATTCAAACCCATATTAAGATAGTAGTAATCGAAAGACTTTCTTAAAGCACAAAGTCTTTATCCCAATCGAATCAATCAATTGGAAAGAGATGTAAGGATTCATTTGATCCGTTCTTTGGAAGTCATAAACACTACTATTATTCACTGAAAAGATGATAAAAATGTGAGCATTAACTGAAATTTTTCTATTAAACAGAGATATCATGCAATCGCAACAAACGGATACTTCGGCTTTTAGGAAAAGTATTAGAAAATGTTTTACACAAAGCAATGTCTCATTTTATTTGTTATGTTCACTAAATTCCTGCTAAACTTTCTGTGATCTATGATTTATAAGCATAGAATGGCACAGAATATTCCCTATATTTGATCAGTAAAAAGAAGAAACAGAATTTCTTTGTATTTTGTGTCGCCATTAACGTAATGAAGGATAGGAATCAAATGCAAAGTATGTCATATCGAATGCAAAGTAGTCTATAATAACAGCCAAAATCGCTTCACATATCATTTTGAAAGAAAATTTTTATAATAATTTTCATACTTTATTGAACCAAAGTCTCTGTTATTGACGTCTAATGTATCTCTCCCTTAGATATTAGGAAAGGACTTACATTCTATTCACAAATAGTTCGACAAACTTATAAAACTGATAGTAATGTACGTGTAATTCAACTAATTTATTGTTTTTATTCAATATTAGATGTCCTCCTAGATGTCAATGGCATCAATTTAATATATTTTATTTTTAAAAGTTTTGGTCAACAAAATGCATATTTTCAAAAAGAGGAACAATAAGGGCTACGTTTTTGACATGAAATTAATTTCACATTTTTATATACTTTCTAATTCAATCAAAGTTTATATCACGTCTTCAATTATTTAAAAATTGTATTTGATTACCTTTTGTAATTTCTTGTTGATTTTTTTCATGTTCCTTGGTAGCATTAAATTTATGATTATGTCTATTTTGGTAATTTTCGTATATATTGTGTTTGAAATGTGTTAATAAATTTCGACTAAATTCAATGAATTTACATAAAATGGTAGTTTCAGTCAAGTCATTGATGTTTGATAGTTGAAATTCAATGTCTGGCATTTATTTGATTTTAGAATTTCAATATGTCTAGGAGCATCGTATTATAGCATACCCCCTCAACGAGCCACCCAGGGTCTAAAAATCTTGATGTTATTTGTTGTGAGTATCTAGTTATACTTGAAACTAAGTTTTTTCCAACCAAACATTCAGTTACATTAAATAGAAAGAAAAGACACATTAAATTAACAATCATAAAGTTCATTGAATAAATTTGATATTGCTTTCAAGTTCAAAGTTTCAACTCATTTAAAGCTGAACACGGTGTTTTTGTATATGTTTATGCTTGCGCATGAACAATGTTTCATTTTGAGGCTCAAAAGTGGCTCGTTGCGATCCAGTGCTTATACTTAAAGTAAATTTGAAATCAGAGATACACAAGTGGGGATTTTCTGAAATATTCCCCCTAGGTCCGAGATTTGATGATTTGCCCCCACAAGGTTTAAAAAATTGTCCCATTAAAACATTGAGAAACTCACCCCTCAAGAATTGCCATTCTTTTTAATAATGACGGCCGGAAAACCCCCTATTTTGTCTGTCGTTTTAAGAATTTAGATTTGGAACTTGACAAATTACCTCAATTATGGCTAGTTTTACTGTGAAAAATGAATCACTATCCCCTCCCAAGGCCTTGTGGATCCCTAATTTGAAATGCGATCTATTAAATTAGATGTCTTGAATAAAACAGAAGATTGAAAGATTGAATCCAGCAAGGCAGCAAGGCTATTCACATTGTTTAAAGTTGAATTGATATTAGTTGCCATTCAAGCGCTAATTTCGTTTAGAAAACGAATTAAATAGAAATAAGTAGTGATTCAAAAAGAAACGGAAGAGCATTGAATGAAATGAACTAAATTTGATCACTTCTTACATCAAAACACATTCATTGACAGATTGTATGAAATTTTGTCCAATAAATGCATACAAACAATAGAAAGCAAAGAAGGACTCCTTCATAACCAGAAGTGTCAACACTCCTTTGGTAGACATTCGATAGTTTCGTAACATTTCTTTATTAAACTCGAGTCTACTTTATAATAAATGTCAGTCAATCAGTGAGAATATCCATTTATTCTAGGGCCAACTTCTAACCTATCAAAGCTTCAATAATTGTTCCTAAAAGTTAAAGGCTAGATAATTACTTTTCAAGATTTTTATTCATCTCATTTATTTTTCAATCTATTCTCACAATTGCACCATCAAATTTCTTAATTAATTTAAATTTAGCCTTTATTCTGACCCGTATTATGTTGAATAACAAATAAAATGTCGGGAAAATTCTTCAAAATATCAAATTGATTTATGTGTTGAACATTACGAGTGAACAGTCGGCTAAACAGTGAGAATACATGTGAATATATGTGTAGGCGTACGGCCATTAAAACTTGTTAATTGTGTCATTAACAGTTGCTTCTTGTTATTTATTTTGAGTTTTGATAAATGAATTGTTTGTGAAACATATCTTAAATCAAATTGATTTGAGACGAACTGACTTTCAAGCACTGGTTTTATACGGATATTATAAGAGGCGACGAGTCGTTCGAATTAATGGATTCGTCGGTTATTTCGTAAAACACCTAAATTTGCTTCAATTTTAGAGATTGAATACAAAGCCATTAAAAGTTATACATTGAAAGAATGAATATCCGGAACAGATTTGTGTCGCTTCTGATAAGATAGGACTACAAAACACACATAAATTTTTAGTTAATGAAAATGAAATGTATGTTCACTTATTCTGAGATAAAGAATTGTAAGACATTGTATTTGGAGCGCAGGTATCGAAGAAGCATAAAACCACACAAAACTATTTTAATGATCAGTTCAGTCTTTAATCCTGAAACTGCATTTTTGGCTCAAAAATAATGAATCAAATCTGAATATTTTGATTAATTATGTGCTGAGAAAATGAGTTTTTTAAACAAAATTTTCTTAAGAAAAATGTTCTGAAAAAAAACTGAAAATATATGAGATTAACAGAAAAATGAAGTCAAACCAGAGAACAATGCATTTTATAAGTCTTTTACAAAAATCTATTCATTCAAAAAAACATTAATCAAGTTCATTACTTTAAGACTTTATTACAAAGTTTTGTCAAAAACTAAAATATTTGATTTCTTTAAGAAATTTTCAAAATTTATAATTTTAGCCAAACTTCGTTCAAAATAATGTTCTTTTCACTCAAAATGTTTCATATTTTTTTCGTTCATTGTCTGTACGAAAAAAATATTGCTATCATTTGAGAAGAAATAAAAGTTAAATGAATTGGCCATTTATTTCCAGCATTATTCTGAATAATCAATGCAATGGATTTGAATATCATTCTCAGAATATCTAATTCTGTTTTTGACTTTAAGGTGAAAAATAAAATTTTAAACTTCTTAAAATAAATTTTGAAATTAAGTCAGTCCTATGACTATATTTTGTCGCTCTTATGCATATTTCAATCGATTTTCTTAATATATGCATTATTTACGATTGAAATGAAGACAATTTGAATTTATTATTGAATTAAATAATCGTTATTTTAATAATATTCCTAAAACTTATACAACTTTTAACCAATCGATAAATATGAAACAAATTATGACTGATAATTCTGACAATGGTGAATTTCAACTTAAAATAATCATTAAATCTCTAACATAGCTGCTGGATAATTAATAATTTTCGCAACTTATGCTTTTAATGACTTTCAAAACAACAAGAATATTGTGACAATTGATTTATTAAAATTATCGAAGAAGTATATAGTATTAGATGTCAAGTCATTAGAGGCTTTGTTTAGACTTTGGTTTGAATTGATGGCTATATTTTCGTTAATCGCATTTCTCTTTTATTTCTTCTCTTTATTATTATTGCAAAACATTTATCTCAGAATAAGTTCACTGAAAAGTTGGTCACAAAATTTGGTGCAAAATAAGTTGTGACATAATAATAACTTCTTTATAAAATATTTGTGTATTAGTGCACAGAATAAGACAACACATAAAATATTTCTCCATTTTTCACTTCATTTGCATAACTACTTATTGATATAAAAATCTCTTTTTCTATTTACAGAATCTGAATTTGAATATTTGTTGACATAAAACAAGAATTATATTTACATTATATTCGATAAGTTGAATGAAATTATTTCATTTGGAGCTAATGTTTCGTATAAACCGTACGATTAACTATCGATCACTAATTGACAAATTATTGTCGGCTATTATTTTAACGAAATACTTACGGTTAATGATAAGCATTAACTCAATTGTTTTGCTATCACTTTGAAAGCATTTTCAAATAAAATTCTTTTGAACGAAACATTAAATTTTTAAATATCAAGAGATAGCATAAAAGTGAAACACCGATTAAATGCGTGAATATTTCGCTCAACGAATGCCATTCCTCTCCAAAGGAATATTATTCATTTGAAAAAACGTCTAAAATGAAAAATAGAGTCAACTATTTTATTCACAGAAGCCTTTCAGTGGAATTCCGGTATTCCGGACGACATTTGAGCAGAAATCAAATACTTTCTAAGAATAGCCAAGGTTATTGCTGATTCTATTCAGATGAATGAACTTTCACATTTCACTAGTGATAAAACGTGTATTTATGAGTCATGTGCTCAATGATAGAGAAAAAAAGAATTCTATTCTTCTTATGGTAATTAATTTTTAAATTATTCCAGATTACTTTTTCTTAAATTTCCGTTTTTCTTTTACTTGATCATTGATGATTTGATTGATTATGGTAGTCTCAACTCAATCTCAACTTTCGAACCAGAAAAATAAAATAAAAAATTGTTTAAATTTTATCACCATGCAATACAGTGATAGTAAAAGAAAAAATTCAAGAAAAGGTTTATAAAATATTCATTAATAAGGGCCCAAGGTAAAATAATGTAATATAAGGTGATCCAAGGTAATTTAATGAACGGAAATATGGGTCGGAAAGTGTCACATTCCTCTTAAATAAGCTTATTTCCGACAATTTTAAGCTTACATTAGTTTAATTAACTACATGGTCATAATTCATTTCTTATTTAATATAAATACTGTCCAGTTAAGTTATAGATTATTCATATAAAAAATTTATATATCAAATTTTAATGTCTTTTCATTTTATAATTTATTAAATAATAATTATTAGATTTGTATCGATTGACATATTTGAAAAGACCAGGGGCTCATGCAGTGATTACAACTAATTGGTTCTTTCCTACTTTTCTAAAGGTGTCTCATTAAAGGGTAACGAGAGTTCATAATTAGACTTATCTACTAATTATCCAAATGGTGTGCCATTGGTTTTGGCCTAAATCTCAAGTCTCAAGAATTGCATATCATTTTTAACGAAAAAAATATCTTATGAAAAAAATGTTGAAGTTTAGTGAAGTGAGGCTTTGCTCCAATTGGTTATTTGACTTTTCTCACAACAGTTTTGAAATTCAATGCACTAAAAGCTAATTTCTAGATTCAGATATCATTTATGAGGTCTCAAAGTCTTGGTTTTCATAAATCTGTAATAATTCTCAGACCATTTTTGCATTAATTACTTAAAAAGTAAGAGATCTGATGAAGAGATAGCCATGAATTCCATTAAATAATATCCTTGATACATTTGTCTGATTTCTGGAAAATCCACCAAAATTTTATCAAATTTAAGATAAGATAATTTTGGAAAGTGAGAGCTCTTAAGCCAAAACTTATGATAACTATTTGCTTCAAATAAGTTCGGATATTAAGCCACGTGTTTGGAACTGACACCAGATTTCCATTTTACAGACAAATTCTCAAACGAAAGAAGTTTAGCAAACCTTTGGATCAAATAATCTCTTTAATGGTTAGCGTTTGCGTATTTCTATTCTAAGCTATGGCTATGGCTGTGGCTCAGAATAATTCTCACATTTAACATACTTTAACAAAATATTTTCATTTGAGTAATCGATTCAAAAAAATTATATTTTATTCAAGGATATTTAAGTGAAAATGATTTGAAATTTATGGAAATGTCCGCTAGTATTGCCATTATTGGCGCCGGGATTGCAGGACTGAGTGCAGCGCAAAAACTATACGAAAATGGATTTAATAACATCAATGTTTTTGAAGCGTTGGACAGAATTGGAGGCCGTGTTTATACCATTCCCTTTGGTATTCATTGACATATAAATTTGCATATTCAAATAATTTATTACATTTATTGCAGAATCGGGTGTTCTTGAGTTGGGCGCCCAATGGCTGCACGGACAGGAGGACAATCCTCTCTACTATATGGCAAATGAACATGACCTTATTTCAAATCCAAAGTCAGATTTCGGGATAGAAGGAACCGGAATATTTTGCACGGATTCGGGACAAATGCTCAAAACTGAAGACATACAACAAATTATTTCTTATTTATTTAGAATTAGAGATGAATTGAGTGAAAACTCGACAAAAAGCCATGAATTGATATCCGCTCAAAACGTATTCAGAATTAAATTTAAGAATTTCATTGAATCGAATGAATGTCCATTAATTGAGCCAAACTTGTTATGGTCTCTATTTGAGTGGTTCATCAAATTCGAAGAGATCGACAATTCATGCGATGATTTAAAAGACATATCTCTTCTTTCGTACTCACAATACCAAGAATGCAATGGAATTGCTTTAATTAACTTTAAAGATGGCTATCAAACAGTCATCGATTCATTTATTAAAGATATTCCTCGAGAATGTCTTCTAATGAGAAATGCTGTCAAAAGGATAGAAATCTGTGACAAAACTTTAAGAATTAAGCTCTTTATCGAAGACAAAGATCAGAACAATTTAGTTAAAACCTTTGATCACGTGATTATCTCTTCCTCGATCGGATTTCTCAAAAAGAATTTGGACACATTCTTTGGATTTTCTGCACCACATTTGCAAATTGATATCATCAACAATCTTGGCTTTGGAACCATTGACAAAATTTATTTATATTTTGAAATTCCTTTTTGGAAGAGTGAAGATAAGGGTTTCCAATTGATTTGGACACAGCATAACCATAATTTTCCCGATTGGGTCTATAATATATCGGGTTTCGATCCCGTCAGAGGACAGCCAAAAATGCTGGTCGCTTGGATTGGAGGAAAGGGTGCGCAACAAATGGAAGGGGAAGAGAGCGACAAAACGGTGGGCACACTATGTGGTGATGTTTTGCGACTATTTCTACCGCACCTTAACATTGAATATCCTTCAAAAGTGATTCGCTCTAAATGGGCGACCAATCCATACATTTGTGGCGCTTATAGTAACCGATCGCTCAAATATGAAGCACTCAATTGTGATATCCAACACTTGTATGAACCGGTAATCAAGAATAAGTATTACCACTCCATAAACAAATCAATTGATTGTCCACTTGTGTTGTTGGCCGGAGAGGCTACTGATAGGCAATATTACTCGACAACTCACGGCGCTATGAGGTCTGGTCACAGAGAAGCTCAACGACTCATTACTTTTTACCAAACATTTAAACCAAAGTTTAAACTATGAAATGAAAGTCTGTTTTTACCCTAAAAACTAATTTAATGAAAATTAGAGTTCTTTTAATGAGAAACTATTTTTACTTTTCATTAAATTTTTTATGAATTTTTATGAATTAAATACAAATCTCATAAAATTAACGCCAATTTGTCAAAGAATATATGAATATATCACAAGTCTTTTGAATTATATGAATGAGTATTAAATTATAAAATGAATTAAAGAAACGTAAAAATCATTTGAAGGATGACTTAATTTTCACTTAACAACAAAACAACTGAATCCCTGCGAAAGAAAATTATTGCTTTTTGTCACTTATTGGCGAATGATTTGGCAATAATTAGAGCTTTTAAAGTAAATAAAACCTTTGAAGAGATGAGGAAAAACCCTGAATCAAGTCATAATAATTTATCGAATGGACGGACCATCGATTCGATAGTAATTAAAATTAATTAAATACAGAATAAATTTAAAAATTTATATTAATCTGGAATTTGTTGAATAAAGTAATTAAAAATAAAGTTTCGAATGTCAACTAAAACTACTTCTTCGGGCAAATGATTCCTTTGCAGGCTTTGGCACTTTCTTTGCTTAATTCAAGCGGAGATCGAATTCAATACTAAATAACAAACTAAACCGAAGGTCAGCCCAAAGGCTGAGTCTCTTTCAGGAGCCATTTGAGACCATTGCTTTTGCCCTGTTCTTCAAGAGCTTTACCGACGATATCACGACATGTCTGATGATATTCATCGAGCCATGAGATCTGATTAAGTGATCAAAAACAGTAATTAACATTTGACGATTAAAATATCCAGTCGTTTGAAAAAGTGCTCAATATTGTTCCTTAATGTCTGAGATGTGAAAGGTTATATCAAGGTTACATTGAGCCTAAATTGCTGTCAAAACCAAACTTATCAAGAACAATAGACAAATATAATTAAGTTAAACAAAACGGAATGTTTTATCAATTAGTCTAATGTTCTCCTTTAAGCTAAAAAAAATATTATTAAGATTTTATCGAAAACTTAATTAGCCAAGCTATTCTAATTTGAAGCATTCCAAGTGTTGTAATAAAGGATTTTTTGCATAATCTTTCAATTAATTCGAAACAAATATGAAATATTAGGAAAATAATTGCAAACACTGTCTGACAAACGACGGGATATTTGAAATATGGTATGAAAAAAATTAATTGAAATGTTGTTGGACTCACTTCCTCACTGGTTAGGAGCGAAGGCTGAAGAAGTTTTGTTTGAATGGGCACAAGAGTTATTGTCTCGAATGTTAGATAACCTCTATTTCGAAAATTGTACTGAAATACAAAATGAGATAAAAAATAATTCAAATAATTAATTAAAATAATTCTTTCATTAAATGTGGCGAATACTCGTAGCGTTTGTTTCAATAGATTTATGTGAAATCAGTTAAGACTTTGATTCGAAAAACTAGACATTAATTTGAATACTAATCTAATTGCGCTGCGAAAAGCCGTTTCAGTTTTTTTGCGAACTCAGAATAAAAAGTTTGAAATTAATTACAAAAAAAAGTTATTCAACTTATCGTCTAATAAATCAAAAAACATAGCATTTCGAAAGAGGTTCTAAAAATCAAAAGTAATAACAAAATTAAAAAGCGATTTGTTTTTCAAATCCTAAAAATTAATTTTTGTTTATTTGTCTGCAAAACGACTTTAAATCACAAGATTTGTGTCTTTCTATTGAAATAAAACTGAATTTATGACTAAAAAATCGTAGAATTAATAAAATAAAAATCAAAACCAGTCCAATAGTATGACATACCTTTGTGTTGGCTTTTTTGATGAGCACCAGGCTCTCAATCCTAATACCAAACTTGTCCTCTTCATAAAATCCGGGCTCATTGGAAAGTATCATTCCCTCAACCAATCCTGGGTCGTCCGGTTGAGGTCTATAACTGATACCCATTGGCCCCTCGTGCACATTGAGGAACATGCCGACGCCATGTCCTGTGCCGTGAAGATAGTCGAGTCCGACCTCCCACAAGGATTTTCGCGCCAATGTGTCCAACATTTGACCCTTCAATAGTTGTGGGAATATGACAGAAGCCAGAGCTATATGACCTTTAAGTACACGAGTAAAGCATTCCTTTTCAAAACTGGAAGGCGTTCCTAAGTGAACAGTTCTGGTGATATCTGTCGTTCCATCCCTAAATTGGGCGCCTGAGTCACACAAATAGATCTCTTCACAGGTCAGTCTACGATTCGATTCTTCAGTAGACCGGTAGTGAATGATAGCGGCGTTGGGCCCGGAAGCAGATATTGTCTCAAAACTGAGTCCCATATAGTCTTCCTGTTCACTGAATTGCAAACACTATTAATATTTGACAAAAGAGGTACTGTTTGTGGACTTACTTTCGAAAATCTTCTAATTTTTTGGCTGCAGACAACTCGTCGACTCCTCCTTTGGGGACCTCTTCCTCTAACCAGGCGAAGAACTCACATAAGGCGACGGCATCTTTGATCTGACAGAGAAAGTACATAAAATGTGAAATTATGGAAATCGAATGCAAATGCAAGCAATGGGACTGACGTGTGATCTTTTCATTCCTTCGATTTCAACCGCATTTTTCACCGCTTTTTTCAATTGGACAGCACTCAAACTGCCAATTCTTCTGGAGTCTGGGATCAGACTGACTAGAGAGTGGCTCGACTTTAGGCTTATCTAAAGATTAATCGTTTCAAATGAAAAGTCAATTACTTTAAAGTTCAATAAGTATTAAGTCAATTGAAAAATAGATTGCATTCTAATTGAGATGATTGTAATAAAAAAAGCTATAAATGAGTGGCCGGAGTGGAGACTCACCCAAATCTTTCCCGGCTGTTGACTTATCAACCATTTGAGGAATTCTTTGATCATTTTATACGGACGTAATTCGATATTCAGACCTGAATTTTGATGATTCAATGAGACGTCGATTTGTAAATGTTTGGTCGCTTCGGGCGTTAATTTATTTTCATCGATAAATAAACTGAAAAATGAAGAAAATTTTAAACAAATGCTCCAAAAGGCTTGAGATTAGAATTTATGATAAAAAACAATTTCAAATGTCTGCTCACTATATGTCGTCGAGAGTTATCACTGAATATGCGAAGAAAACTGGATTATAGTCTATATCAGAGCCTCTCAGGTTGAAGAGCCAGGCTATTTCGTCCAATGCCGTCACCACCAATGCAACGGCCCCTTTGTTTCTCATTTCTTCTCTGATCTCACAGACCTTTTCTCTCCAACTTTTTCCGGCAAATCTGATGTCTAAGGGTTCGACCGGATTAGACGGTGGCTGAGGTCTATTATCCCAGACCTGATCCACTAAATTATCACTGATTGGCACTAATGTATGGCCGGCCGACTCTAACTGAGAGGCCAATGGTATCCAAGTATCATGAGATATCACAAAAGGGTCGACACCGACTCGACTACCGGACGGTAGCTTTTTGCAGAGCCACTCGCCCTGAGTCGGCGTTCCCGGAATGGCGTCTTTCATTAATGTCCAGTTCTGATCTAACTGTTTTTGAGCCTGAATGAAGTATCGACCGTCTGTCCAAAGGGCGGCCTCCTTAATAGTGATAATAGCAGTGCCAGCACTGCCATCAAAGCCGGAAACAAATGCCCGGCGCGCGTCACAGGAGGCTATGTATTCACTTCCGTGAGCATCGGCTGAGGGCACGATATAGGCCTGAATCGGTTCTGACACAAAGTTGGAGTTCCTCATCAAAGCCCGTAATCTTTTCAAAATATGACCCGTATTTTTGATCGCCATATCTAAAGGTTCGTTCTTTAGCGCGAAATTGAGTGGTTCTTCGTCTGAACTGTCGCCGTAAGTATCAGTACCTGAATTCCCAATTGATTCACAAAAACTTAATTTAAAAGTGATTTTCAAATGAAAAGGCGTTAAAACTAATAAAAAATTGTTAATAAAACTAACGATTTATTGTTATTATGATAAGAGTGAACACATATTAGCGTTACTTTTGATTAGATGTTAGCCCAAAATCACACCAAAAGTTCCAATACTTCAAAAGAAAAGGAATTTAATCTTTAGATAAGTTAACGAAATATGATTTGTTTGAATGACGGCATTAGATATGATTAGTGGCCATAAAGACTAGAAAATGACTAAATGTTTACTATAATAAAGCATTGGTAGCAGACCTCCGACAGCATAGGGGGTATTTCGGGCGAGTGCGAGATCGAGGTTTTTAATGGATGGACTGCTTAGTGAAGCCATGGATGAGGCGAAAGCGGCTGCCATTTGTGGATTACCGCTGGCTACCGCCAAATATTTTAAGGTTTCTGTAACTATTGAAGGAAAGGCTGCTGCTGCCGCTGCCTGGGCTTCGATCACGTCCTGGAGGGCAATACTAGAAGCAAGAAGTCCTTCACTCGAAGAACTCAGACTCCGCTCTTTCGAAGTGGACGCACCGATAGATGAGGTTTGAGATGCAGATATGAGGGATGTGTTGGCCGAACCATTCCTTAGGTTGGCCTCTGGCGGGTGATTGTGTTTATTGTTTGCCTTTTTTACACGATTGTTGACAGTGACCGCCCGCCCCGGACACTGTCTGTCTCTGGAACAACGCCAGTAAACAGTTCCGTCTTTGCCATCTCTCACTTTATTATATCTATGACCCTCGAACAAGAGAGCTACCCCTCCTCTCTGAGTGGCCACATATGAACACGAATTGGAGTCCATCACAACATCAACTAATGATCACAAAATCACAACTCAAGAGAACAATATCACAACAGAACAGAAGTGAGTAGTCCTGAAGGGGACAGTCATTATCACATTTCGATTTCAAGCAACGCCAGAACCAACAAAACAAACAGAAAAACTTCTTTGAGTCTAAACAAAACAAACGAATGGTTTGGCAAAAGTTGAAGCAGTGATTCAGGAGCGCAAGAGTTGGTCGACAGGACAGGCGCTGATGGAGTGCGAGAGAGACGGCTAATAATCGGTGATATACTTATTGAAGGCTACATCAGCAGCAATACAACCATCGACTACTTCTACTGAAGTCACTATTGAGGTCAACGAACGCACAATTATGTCTAACGAGTGCTCTCCAGGCATTCCAACTCCAAAAGTTGGCAATGGATTCAACGGATTCATGGATTCAATGGATTCATGGGATGTAAAGGCTATAACTTATTCGATACTGGAGTCGAAGTGAACGCGACATAAATATTCATGAATTGTAAAACCCGTAGAGAATGGACGACAATATATGGCACACAATTTGAGATCACTTTAACCCAACACTCGATTAGAAACCGATTTGTATTAGTTTTATATAAAACAAACAATTAGTTGGACGAAGGGTTGCAGACAAACACTGATTACATGAGGGACTGTCACTCAGCGCTTCGCTCAGCGCACGAATACTTTTTAAAAAACTTTTCAAAAGAGTTATCCGAAACAAAACAAACGCGAACTGAGAGCAAGAATTCAGCGAATGTTTGAGCAGAAGAACAAAAGTTTGTCGCACAAGACGTTTGTTATGACGTCTTCTGGAAAGTCATGTCTTATTTGAATTAATTGGAAATCGTTTTGTAGAGTTTGGTTGGAGAGGAGGACAGCACTCATGAGTGGGAGATATGGCATAAAGATATTAAAGAATTGGTTGAGGAATGTAGAAAAGTGGTTGTCCTAATAGTTGCTGTTTAGACCAACTGGTATTAGGCCTTCTAGTCTGACGGGATTGGATTATTTGCAGCCTTCGGCTCTGGTAGGCATTTCAGTTCATCGCAGGGCATTGGCCTGCGCTCTAACTCACACTCATATCAGCCTCTCTTCCAATGGGTTTCACAAAAAGAATAATAAATGAATTGAGTGTATGTTTTAAGAGTATATTTAACTCTTATGTAATAAACTTATATATTATATACATATATGAGAGGAATATATAAATAGGTCTAATAATAATATAATGCTATATATCATTGGCAAAAATTGACGCAAACCTAATCAAATGCGTGCTTTCTATCCCCATCCCAGGCCTACCCTCTCGTCTCTGGAGTGCTGTCGTTCAGCCCTCTCTACTCTCTAACAAACATTTGAGGCATTTTTTGGGCGCACCTTTTAATGGGTTAACACAACTATTATATACTGCAAAGCCATCACTTATATAATCAACGGGAGATATAGCTCTGGTGGAGCATAGGTTCAGCACTGGCCCAGCGCTGGCACTCATGAGGGAGGGTCACGCAGGACGAGACAAGAGTTATTAAGCACTTGCGAGCACCAGACAAGACAAGAATTATGTTGGTTTCAGCCAACCATCCCTACTATCGGTGCAATTGAACGCAATCTCATCTGATCTGCATCTGATCCCTTCTGCTCTCTATCCCTATTATAGGCCTTTCCTCCACTGTTTGCCTCTTTTTCATTGATATTTTGAACTATTAGTCAATTAATATTCTAATAGCGTTTTAAAACTCGTTTGACTCGTATTTATAGACACCAATTGATATTCATTTCATGCCATCCCTACGAATACCTTCATTGGGTCTGAAGAGTAGAGAAGAGTTAAGCCTAACGTCGATGTGATCACAACCATTCAATTTATACAAATAGACAAAACACCAATAAATCAGAGTATTATTTCCAACCATTAAATACATTGTCACAACTCACCCAATATTTGGCTCAATATCTCCACCGATAGTTCAATCAAACCTCTCAAACAATATTATTAATAAATTGTATTTTAAAATTTACTTTTGGTTCTCTATTTTGACAAAACAATAATTGCCAGACTCAGGGATGACGTCAGGGCCCGGCAGAGCACACCAACAGACCTACTCCTAGTAAGCCAATGGTAGTACCTAAATAGGAGAGGCGCCAAATATTTGCTGTCAAACTCTGATCAAAACTTTTTTATTCAAATGAAGTCTATTTTCTAAAATTGAAAATCAGATGAGTTTGCGGTTTATTTGTAAAGAAATTGTATATTAATTGCATATAAAATCTATTCCTAACATAAATACATGTAATTTGTATTTAATTTGTAAACTGTTTTCTCGTTTGAAGAATTCAGTGAAAGTATAATTAAAGTGTTAGTTATGATAAAAATCTGTATAAATTGAGTACAAGTTAAACAGATATTACAGATATTCTTGGATTTTGATCTGATTTACAATAAGAGTGTATCTTAGATGTGATGGATAACTTTTATAACCAACATTAAATTCAAATAAATAGCAATCATTTAGTTTACATAAACGTATGAATTGAAGACAATCGACCAAATGATTGGATGGATAGGCTTTGGCTCATTAGGTCTGCCCTAATGATTGCAGATGAGATTTGAAAACGTCTTGTCAGCCAGAGTTCGCTTAATTAAAATTGTGGTGTTCCACACAAAAAACCGGTACAGAATTCAGTTTTGAAAGGCTTTGGTTTTTATCGGTAGGCGCTATCAAATGCCAATTGAAATGATTGAACGCTCAAAATTTAAATCCAGCAAAAAATTTAATATTTTGCCCTTTAATTGATTATTTGGCTGATATTTGATTTAATTAACTCAATTGAATTCCTGTTGGCGTTTATTTCGGGACTCAAACTAATAAACAAAATGAGAAAAAGCGAACTTTGATTTGCCTCTGATTTGTCTCCGATTACTTCATTACTTGATTTACTTCAGAATGTTCTCACTCATTATTTATTTCAAAAATTAGAGATAAGATACTTTTCTATATTTAATATTTACATAACTATCTAATCGGATCCGATTCTGTCCTCTTGTCTGTGACCCCAACTCCTGTGAACGGGTTTTTTGACCAAAACTTTCCTCACATTTGTTTAGTGTTTTGCCAAACAGAGCACAAGCTTTTCATTAAAAGTTCAATATTTCTGTGTTTGTTCCAAGTTTCGACTCTTGCATTCAATCGGATAATAGTGATTAAAATTCACCTCTTTATTCACTTCAACAAGTTTAGTTTATTTATTATTATTTCTAACCCATTAACTTAATTACGTTCAGAAAATTTCAGAAATTCTAGAGTTTTTTTTGTGATATCAGATCAATATTCAGCACTTAATCTCATTTGCAGTTAAATTGCACTATAAGTCGAATAAATGCCAAATAAATACCTTAACTGAGAATTTAAATAATCTAATGATTGAACTCCTAGAACAACATTTTTGTTATTTCGCTCAAAAGTTGTATTTTAATGATTCCAAGCATTCAATATCTGTGGTATCAGTAGATTAAAAACAATACATCAAATGAGTAGTGATTTGCAAAAATGAAATATTGTTTAAACTTTTCTCTGACATCTACTGAATCTCTTTCTCAGTGGAGATGTTTTCTGAGATAATTTATTTTAACTAATTTCGAAATCTAAGGTATAATAACCCCTAAAATTCTCCAAACTATTTAAACCATTGCAGACTGTGGTATAAAACTCTTTTTGGCCAATAATATCGACTACACTCCAAATAGGAGTTGACTTACCATTAATTTTGCTCAACATTTGAGAATACCTGAGAATACATATATTTATCAGTCAATGAAGCTTTTAGTTAAGAGCTATTTCATAAAATATTTCTTTGCCGAAGAAGAGTTAGAGAATTGTTAATTCATTTTGTCTGTAATTTTTCATATCATCGATTAGGACTTTTCAAAATTCAAAAATAAAATTATTAAATGTTTCTCCGCTCTGTCCTCTCCTCTCCTCACTGTTTCGCCTCTCGTTTTATCTCTAAAGGCTTTAAAAGTTCTAGCATTCAGTGCTATCATTTGGAATAAAAATGCAATTTATATGAGTTTAATAGAGTTTAGTTGAGTTCACTTCTGACAACTTTAATCATTTTTCTCTAAAATCATTCTTCTTTGTTCCAAACAATATATTTAATAATTTTCTAACAAATAGTTTTGCAAACATCTATTGAATATGTATTGAGGTATGAATTAAGACAATAACAAATAAAAGATAACTAAATTTTGTTCATTTATTTTTCTTTTGTAAGGAATTCATTTTTTATTAATCTTTCGTGATTTTAGCTTTAAGTTGAAGTTAAACTGAAAATTATAGTTCTTGTAATTAATGTAAAGTACACCAAATAATCTGTTCGAAGCACTTTTGTAGATATTTTTTCCTTTTCACGCAATTTGCAAAATATTTGTTGTTTTTCTCCACAAATGCTCCAAATAATAATGTTTTGCCCGAAAAACTCTTTGCAATCGATAAGTCTCTCACGAATTGTTCGATAAAAAGTTTTATAACTGAACTCAAATGCTCGCATCTGAACGGCCGGTATATGTTTAGAGCTGTTTAGAGCACTTGTAGTCTTGAATACTAAACATTAAGTAATTTAGTTCTTTGCTTAGATTTTTGCATATCCTTTGGTTTGTCTGTCATTTGTTTGGCCGAAAATATTTTGGAGAGGATATTATGGGCACGTATTGAGAATAATTAATATCATAGAAAATTACACATTGTCTGAAAGATTTATTTCATTCAATGAAATATTGCCCAAAACAACAAAACAAATTCTGTTTCAAACTATCAAACCCTTTGAGAGCGTGAACGCACTTATATTTTATACTTTATTAATATCTTTAGATTCTCTACTCTAATATTGAACGACGTGTTCCTCAAATTTAAGCACAATTTTGCTCATTAGCTCTCTCTCTCTCTCTCTCTCTCTCTCT
>JAQIWP010000804.1:0-19972 GCA_034695525.1 Euzetes globulus | reverse complement strand
TGCCAGTTTTGAACAGGAATGCACATTGGTCGAGATCCTTAAATACAGGAAAGAAATAATGACTCATTTTTAATGGCAAAACCTAAGAAGATAGAGAGAGGGAATATTTAAAAAATGGCTGACAGAAATAGTTACCGGAAAAGCCAATTTTCTGCCATTTTGTTCTTAAACAAGCTCATTTCGGGTAATTTTAATTAGCTTGATTGAAACACAATTAATCCAATTGTTCATGTTTTAAGGCTAGATTTCTAAAAATGGATGTTTGGCCACAATTGCTGAAAATGGTAATTTCGGAGAAGGGGAAGTTTCTTTACGGTTTTATTGGGAAATCTCCTTTGTGAATTGCTATTTCAAAATTCATATTTTGCAAAATTATACAAAATAAATTTAGTTGGCGCCATTTAGTCAAGATTTAGCCTGAGACTAAATCTTGAAATCAAGCTTAACATTTAGCCTAAATTTAACCTTAAATCTTGTGAAATCTTGAACGCTTGCAACCCTACTTAAAACTGACATAAAAAGTTGTTTGAAACTTGTTTCACTCATTACTCCCAAAGCCTATCCAAACATTTCTATACTGTATTTCTATAGAAAACTTTAATGTTTATTTATAACTGTATTAAGCTCATACATATTTTTAATTTGGCTACTTGAATTTCCATTGAGAATTGCTGAACGATGTGTGTCATACAAAAGTGCTACAGTCTATCCTCGTGTTTGAAAATTTATTGCGTAATTTCAAACTGTCTGTTTAAACTGATTACACTCGAATGCCAGCATAATGAATGCCATATATAATGAACTATCCTTCATTGTGAACAACTTCTACTAGTTCCCAAATCCACTTTAATAGGCATTAATGTTTAAAGTAGTCCCTTATAGCGAACACTTGTTTAATGAACAACCCTGCATACTGAGCACTAATACAATTTTTTTCATTTGAAACCTGTGAATAAGTTCTCAATCATTGAATGTAAAACTGTTAAGAACTGTAATTAGAAAAAGGATTGCATTTTAAACATTTTTATACAAAATTAACTGTGAAGTTACCATGAACAGAAACATTAAAACTTTGACACTCATGATTATGAGTAAGCAAATAAATTAAGAAAATTTTATTTTGTTCAACAAATTTAATGTTAAATAAGCACAAGCATAATAAATAAGCATTTTTCAACCAAACCCATTTTAATTTTTACTTTTAAGCAAGCTCATTGAATTTGTGAGCCATTTTCAATATAACATTTTCGAAACAGTAAACAAAATTTTTCGTTCTTATGCAAAAGGTGGTAAACATGATCCATTTGGCCATCACGGCCTTTAAAGTTGTTTGAGAAGGATCCAAAATTATACAAGTTATAAAATGAAGCCTGAAAATTGAAATTAAAATGCAACAGAAAATTGTTTAAACAAAAATAATTTTTGTAATTCCTGATTAAATAACAAAGAAAAATGAATTATTGAAATGAAATAAATTTGCTTGAACAAAACAATATGCACTAATTTTACTTTCTTTAATTAACGTGAGTGTCAGAGTTTTAAAGTCTCTGTACATATTCAGTTTACTGTCAATTTTATATATAAATGTTTAAAATGTAATCCTTTTTTAATTACAGTTTTTAATGTTTTGAATAAAATGTCACTTATTCCTCTACATTCCTCAACATTCCTCTATAATGAACAGATTCTTCAAACCAGTCGTGTTTATTATACTGGCATTCCAGTGTATTATCTTGGATCAAACAAATTGACGTGACATTGCTAAAATAAATGTGTTTATTGGGTAGAAAGAGTTTTTCAAAGACATGGCGGCCATTTTCCGCCAATTCTTCTTACCTAAGTTTTTCCGATAATTTTATAGACAACCGTTTTTGTTTAATACAATTTTATAATTTAGCTTAATTGAAAAAGCTAATTGAATAATAATTGAATAATTAAGCTAAATTCAAGTTTAATGACTTGAGACAGAATATGATTTCATTTAAAAGTAATTTGTCTATAAATTAAGTAAAGTTAGAGATTTAAGACAATAAATATAGAAATATGAATATTAGAATAGCTTTACATTTGCCCTTTTGAGGATAATAGACATTAGAACCAGCACATATTGTTGACAATAGTATTTCCAGAATCCATTAATTATAAATTATAAGTCAATAACGTGAAAAGCTTCTAGATCTTTCAATATTTTGAAAATCATCTAAAAGATCTAGAAGCTTTCCACGTTATTGACTTATAATTTATAAATAAGTGGATTCTGGAAATAATATTTTCAACAATATGTGCTGGTTCTAATGTTTATTATCCTCAAAAAGGCACTTTTATTTGGGTTCTTAGCAGGATTTCTTTAAATTAATTATAAGTAAACATTAATTTTAAATTAGCATGCTTTAACTTTGAATGACTTTAAATTAGTATAAAAAGTCATATTTAAAAATTCATCCTTTCCAACAATATGAAGACGCATCAAGCTCAATGGAATTTTAGTTTATTGTCACTGAACATTCTTGCAAATAAATGCAAGTATTAAAATCAAGTAAAATTGGCTCTATCTGAATTAAACACATTTCTAGAATAGCAGATCATTAAATATATTTTTAAATTTGACATAAATTTATTAATAATAGTAATATTAAAGTAGTTTTATTTGACGTTATCAAGATTTTTTTAATTGATTCAATTTTCAAATAATTCAGAAATAAATCTAAAATATAGGACCAATTTCATTACTTGCTTAAAATGATTAATATTCCCTGTAATAAACGACATTTAATATTGACTCAATAATATTTAAGTTTCTGGTCAAGTTTTTTATATCTGGCAACGTTTTCTTCGGTGTATTGAATCGAAATTGGTGACCAAGAACTTAAATTATAGACCAGAACTTAAGTAAAACGAGTTATTTATCAGACTTCTGATGATAATTACATTGTATATTAATATTTGAAAATTATATTTTAGATAAATTTAACAAGATGACATATTATTACGTCTTGGTCCATCAATGCTTGCACATGTGAATTATAATAAGTAATTAAATAAGGGGAGATAACAATGACTTGATAGTAAAATATTACAATTTTTAAATTGAATTAGAGATTGAATTATTTGTTAAAAACTACCACTGCATTAATAGTGTAAACTAGTGTAACAGCATAAAAAACTGAATGCTAGAAACCAGAAAAGATATGGACTCAAAATTGACCTGCTTACTGATTACATGGTAATAATCTTTCATAAGTTCGCCGTAAGTTTTGTTTCGCCTATATTTTTCGGCGGTATATGTTTTGTATTTATAGACTCAAACACAGGCTATTCCCTAATAATTGTCATATTTTTTTTATCTATTACAATATTGTGGGCAATATTTTTTTTACTCTATGGTTATGTTTGTAGTCATCATTTGGTTTTCAACTATTCTTGAACTACAAATTCAAAGAAATTAACGAATCGTTTGAAAAGAGTGTCAGAACTAAAGACAAACATTTATTACTGCATTCAATAGATTCACACAATTGTGTGGCGGTTCTCACCTGTGATTTGAACAGATATTGCAAAGTCTTTATATTCATTGTCTGCTACATCGGAACGCCTGCACTTCAGTTGATATCTTATGTTTCTCATAAAAGAAGTACAATTGTCCCAGTACCATTTGTGGCTTTTATTTTTATAGCAATATTTTCATTACTATTTCTAATGAATCTATTGAGTGCTAATGTCATACATTCGGCCCACAAATCAAATCCACTTTTATTCACATTTCTAAACAGGCTTTCAATTAGAGATCGACTGGAAATTCAAGCATTTATTGAACGGCTGTCCGGACCCCGAATTGGCTTTTATTGTCTGAATATGTTTTCGATGAATAATTACGAGTTTTATAAATATTTATCGACCGTTTCAATGAAATACTTTTTAATTCTTTAAAATTTATAATTTTTAATTGCTTAATTACAAATATTTATGGTTATTTGCATGTTTAAATATATTTCAATATAAAATTTTGCTAATAAATGATGGGAAATATGTTTGATAGCAACTTTCTAATATTTCTGGACCCCAACTGGAAGTTACAAAAGGGATATTTTAAGTTTAGGGGGAGGGAGAGTGGAATACTGCCATCTATTGGCCACTTCTCAACTATTGTAATATGGCAGATTCAAAGAAAATTATTTTGAGCCTGATAAAGTAATGCAACAAAGAGTCCTTTCGGACGTACACTTAACTTGTGTGCAGCTATTAGTGCATAGAATTATTAAAGAGAAAATGACACAAATTCTGGTCAACCTAACCTACACCTTGGACATCTGTTCAGTCTGCTTGCACATCTATTAGAAATAGTATTTAATGTCAGAAATAATAGTAATAATTTATAGTCTTAATTTTTTAATCGGAGCAATAAAGCAGTTTTTATCAAGCAGAAGTAATTAAATAAAATGAATAAATGAAATAATATTATACTTTAATACAATTGTCCTGGAGCTAAATTTTTAAACAATTATTTTATGTGATTTTTGTAACACTTTATTAAATGCCGATATTTGACTCCAGGTTAATAACTTCAATAATACAATTGTATAAATTTAATACAGATAAAGGCCATTATTTTTAGTAAGGTCAAAGGCCAACAATAACTGGATAAATTAATGAGAAATTGAGACCTAAGAGAATACCGAATAAAATGGTAAAGGAGGCCATCATTCCAGCGATTGAGGCATACTTTGGTTCAACACTTATTGGACAATACATGAGACAAACGCTCGACAAATGACCGGATGTTAAGGCCATAAGTGTTGCGCCAAATATGTAAATGTAATCGTTTTGTATAATTACCGGAATATTATTCCTGTCTTTAGGGTTAAAATTACACAACAGAAAAAAGGGCACAAAAACTATTCTGAGCAACGAATAAATTAAAATGGACTTGACCGATGGCCTGGGTAAGAGTTCGGCCAAGTAGTTGCCTATAGTTTTCGATAGTGGGAAGAGCAGGAAACAGAAGACGGGAACAAAGTATTTGTCTGGAATCACGTGATTCAATGGCCTGATATTTGCCTGAAGTGATGGAAATAATGAAAATGTTATGAAATAAATGATTATTATGTTTAAGAGGAGTAACCAAATCTTGCCAAACACATATAAATAGAGACGCAGACCAAACAGATCTGGACCACTTTTGTTTTCCTTCACCACTTCGCTATTTATATTATTTTGTGCTTTGAGGGTTGCATTTGTTTCATAGGTTTTATAGCTCTTCAGGTCGATTGAATGAAAAGCATCTGAATTATTGATATTCGAGTCAATAGACATGTAGTGCAGGTAATAATTCTAGGAATAAATAAGATGATCATGAGTCATTATCATGACTAGACATTAGACAAAAATATTTCTATTTCAAATCAAAAACTGCTTGATAATAGCTAAATGGGCAAGGGATCAAAATTAGGATAAACTAGTGTTCAGTAATTATTTTGCGGTAAATCCCAAATTCAAGTTAAATAAATTGAAATATTCAATGAAAAAAATATAAAAAAGCAAATATATCAAGAAATAAATTGTTCCAACTCATCTCATTCTCATTCTCAAATCATCAAGTTTATTTTGAAATATATGTATCAGTTTATTTTGTAAAATCTCTAAAATAATTATTTGTAAAACAATTCTTATATTTTCAAACAAGAAGTTTAAGCCTCTTTTAATGGTAAAGTGATTAAAATAATTTCGGGTTTAGTGCTGGATCCAATCCATTCCAAAATTAAGATATTGTACAGCACTAGTCTGAACTAATGGTCAAAACTCTCGGCAAAATAATTGATCAAAAATAGAACATTTTGTCTAATGTCTAATCATAACTAAAATCAAAGGAAAAGATTATTTGTTTGACTTACATTTTTTCCAAGAATCAATTCATTACAGAAACAGAATAATAGGTAGAAGACAGCGAATGAGAAGAAATAAAGGGCCACCACTTTATGAGTAGGTGCTATGGCTATCGATATAATCATGAATATGGCGGCTACTACTCCACTCAGATTAAAGCCGATTGTGACGGCGTTCGTGTACTTAATCGGCAGTTTAGCGGCAATACCATAAATACAGGCCTGGAATATGCCGTTCGCCATATTTATGACAAACGCCGAGCACAGTGTTACCCAGAAGAATATTTCGGGCCATTCGCTAGAATCGATTGCCGCTAAGGAAACGGTCAAAATAAATACCAGTGCCTGAACCAGAAGCGATGTTTTTATTCTTGTTGACAGTGATAAATAGCTAGTTGAAAAAAATGTAGAAACATCTTTTAATTAAATTCTTTTTCTATTAAATATGAGCAAGTCCAAGATCTTCATCTTCACAATAAACAAGATAGAGATTAGCTCACTTAAAACTAATAGGCTTATTTTTTAGCTAGGTCTTATTAGATTTTTCGCTATTATTATGTTAGGCTATTATTAAATTTATTCAAGCTAAACTAAAATAAAAGGAATGATTTTCACTGAATACCCTGCACATCCATTAATAATAGTCTATTATGTACTTACTGTGAACTTAGAAATAAATTAATGAATTGAAACAAAATGTTCGGGGCTTTTGATGCGATTCCAAGATATGAAAGAAAATTTTTCCGATAATTCAAAAGAGATTCCGAAGAATTACTTTTAGCGTTCAGTTTGTAGTCAACGAAATACTTGAAAAATAAAAAATAAAATCATAATATTATAATATTATAATGCAGTCATTTGAAATGATTTTAGTTTTTTATATAAATCTATATTCCTTGGTATTAAAACAGAATGTCTGATCAGATTAAATTTAGAACAAGAGGCAGTTTTCTTGAGTTGTCGTAATAAAATATTTAAATATAAAAAATCAATATATTTTTGATTAAAAAAAATTCTTTGGATGCCAAAGTAGCATGACCTAATTTCTACTTGAAAATATTTCATTTAATCAAGATTATTTAATTGAAACAGCCTTGAATTTATAAGCTAATAAATATTTGGCATTGAAAAATATTTTGAAAACTACTAATCACAGGCTATCATAAGAATAGTTATGAAGACACCTTGGTAATCCGAAATAAATTCAATCAGTTACATACACTTTCGGCATTGATAAACATATTCCAAGCTATGAGTGCTCCAATTCCATGCAGGAACAGAATTAAATAGACTTTGTTGTGCCTGGGCAAATAAAATTGAATTCCGAAAAGTACTTTATTTAATTTATTATATAAAACGAATATTATATAAAATAATTCATTTCTATATTTAACACACCTGTCACTCGGCGTCATAATTTGCAGCTAGACCAAACAACTGAACACTCAAATATTAGTTATACTTATGTAGGAATCAAATAACAGCAATCAGACAATAATGAACTATTAAAATGACAATTCTTTCAATCAACTGATTAGTTTGAAAATATGTATTTCCCTTTCATTTCGAGTAATTCACTTTTGTTTGCTTTTTGTGACATAACAGGCGTTTACTGTGTTTTAAGAGAGAAAAACTGGAAATTTATGGCAAAACGAGGTCATTAGTGGCAAATTAGTGTTGTTACATTCATTGTTACTTGGTTACAATTTGATTGTTTATTTTAACATTCAAGTTGTTCAATTTAATTAAAATTTGTGACTTTAAATGTTATTTCTCATTTGAAGAATTGTTTTGTTTAAATATAGATACCTAGTTGTAAAACAAACTTCTTTAAATTTAGTAAATTTTCAGTGTTCAAGTAGAATTGCTGTTTTACTATGCCAACGAAATTAACAGTTTGCATATACAATTTAATCATGTCAAAATTAGCAAATTTCAGAAGGCTAATAGTAATTTATTTTTCCTTAACTTTAATTTCCAATCATAAACATGCAAGACCAAAATATTAAAGTTGAAATTTTTAACGTTAACAACACTAATGGAAAGGCCTTTGAATAAATACATTAGAAAATTACTATTCAATTGTCAATACGTAATAAAACATTTGTAATTCACAACTGAAATATCAGGTTTTGTCTGAAAGATAATGTAATTGTTATTCCTGTACTTCTATTCTATCCGAACACAATTCTGGGAATTTTACCGAATCAATCAAGTGTCAGATTTTCTTTGTTAATTCTTAACATGTTAATATTTATTCGAATATCTAATTAAATTTTATACGGGATAAATTTGATTTTATTCATTTCAATTTATCAATTCATTAAGCTGATTAATTTTAATTGCTAATTAGTAATAACAAGGATATGAATGATTATTCAGTTTTGTTCTAGCTAGAGAATTATTAGAAGTAAACACTGGTTTCTATCCTGTAGGAAGAGGGCAGACCACCATAGGCTCCAGCATCATCCGCCTAGTTTAAATGTTCCAGAATTGACATCACCTAAATGTCTAAGAAAATTACTTTCTATAGTTTGAAAATTATTCAATTAATTAATTTTTAATAAAATGTTTCAAAGAGATCCTGATAAAAAAGAAAATAATTTTATCAAAGATTTCCTCGTTATTAAAATGTTCACATGGCTAATTCGAATGAACAATAACTGATATTTACCTGTGCGTTATGTTTTAAAGGTTCTGGTTCAGCAGAAAGTAGAAGACTGGTTAAAATACAACATTTTAAATAGGATATTATCAAAGTATTATCAAGGTATAAATATAAACTTATAGTTGAACTATGGGTTCTATGATTCATAGCCAAGAGATAATTATTGATGTACTAGCTGATAAAACTGACCATGGTTGAGCACTAAATATTACTGTTCGAAAAAATGTATCTTCCGATAAGATTAAAGAAAAATCTTTTATCAATCAATTGTTTTTTTTATTAAAAGTCTGTTGAAATAATCAGTAAATTACAACAAAAACTATCAATCAATTTGTAAAACAATAGATTTTTTATAGAATTTTTTCGTTCGTAAAATTCAATACAGTTTTATGACTTTAATGAAACTCCTTTTGATTTTCGACTAATTTTAGAATTAAATTAATTTTTATTTATTCAAAAATGATATTTTAATAATACTTTAATCATTTTTTTGATAAATAATGAAGTTTTCTCTAAAGGTTTTCCTTCACTTCAGAGCTGAGATCTTTTTATGGCTCCTATTGATGGGTTGGGCAATAAAAGGTGTTCCCTTTCAACAATTGACCCAGGATAAAATATGCAAATTTCACCAGAACAAAAATGACACATTTTGCCGGGATTTGGCCAATTTGGGTGACAATGACATTGGATCTGATATAAAGTCGGACGTATTGGTGGCCAGTTCTAGATTTAACATGTACTATCAGACACTTTCTTTCATACCATCGATCATTGCTTGTATATTTCTGGGATCTTGGTGCGACAATTATAAGTAAGTAATAATTCAAACAATTATCAAGATAATACATTTGTTTCCCATTTTTGCTTTTTTAAAGAAAATTGTGTCATTGTAAATTATGCCATGTAAATTTTAAAATTCAAAAATGAATTTTCTTTGTTTAATTAGACCTGGTCGTAAAATATTAATGTATTTTTCAACAATTGGAATGACTATAGAAACAGCCGTTCAGGCTTATATGGCTTTCAATTTCAAGCTAGGTAATAATTCAATACTATTATTAAAATACTCTCAAATTATTTCAAGATAAATTTGTTTTATGTCAACTTTTTATAGACTACTGGTATTCATTGACCGGCGCAGTGCCGGCCGCTCTTGGCGGTGGTCTGGCCACTTGTTTCATAGCTGTGTTCAGTTATATTCCGGCCACTTCTCCTCCAGACCTGACAACAATGCGCTTTATGTTTGCCGAAGCGCTCGTTTGGTTGTCCGCCCCTTTGGGCACACTTTTTGGCGGTTTCCTATTAAACTATAACACAGATCACCCTTTGGGCGCAAACGGACAGCTTCTCAACTATCAGTTGGTTTTCTTAACCAGTGCTGTGTTCGCTGTAATCGCACTTTTTTGGGCAATATTTCTAATTGATGAGAACCGAGATAAACACAGTTTGGAGAAATTCAGCAATGATCCTGCTTACATTTATAAGCTAATACAGAAAGCTCAGCAAAGAAGGTCTCAAATCAGACCACTGGACAGTATTGTTGAAGAGGGACAGGATTTAAATCCATTCAAACTGCTCTTTAATTGGGGTATTTTTATTTTAAGTGATACTCAAGGTCGTTCACCTCAATTAATTTTTAAATTTACAAGATCGGGCCTTTTAAATCAAATAGAATTATTAGAATACGAACCTTGAGCATCTCAATTATTATGAATTAAATGTCATTTATCAAAAAAGACTATTTTAAACAATACTTACAGATAATATCAGAGATGTAATAAGGACTGCGACCAAACCCCGGCCTAATAGGGGTCGGCTTCAGCTCTGGTTAATTGTTTGGTCATTTTTCTTCACCCAGTTTGCATATATGGCACCTATTTTTGTGATGTTCCCGTTTGCACAGAAAGTCTATTCGTGGAACTCCTTGCAATTCAGTACTTATAACTCCCTGGCAAACATACTCAACTCAGTCGGCAAGTTTTTATTTCTTCTTGATCATTTTGTTCTATGGCTTCAATTAAAATACGAAATTGTATTTTTTTTAATTTAGGCATTTTATTTGGCACATTGATCTTGATCAAATTGTTCAAAATAAATGACATTCCACTTGCAATTTGTGGAATCTCAACATATATGTTGTCGGTCGTAATAAGAGCTACCTTTCCTAATTTATGGGGCTTTTGGGGCTCAACTATATCAGGCTGTTTAGGTATGATCACTTTTTTTTGTCAACTTTAGTTAGACTTTTGCCGGCACAGGTGGAATGGCACCGATTGGAACTCGTGCATACTTATCTAAAGTGGCCGACAAAGATGAGCTTGGCAAGATTTTCAGCTTAATTGGCTCAATAGACGGGTCGATTCCACTGGTGGGCAACTTTTTCTTCACAATGATATTCACGCAAACTCTTGACACGTTTCCCGGCGCTGTGTTTGACGCCAGCGCCGGACTACTCCTGATTCCGTTGACGGCCCTCATATATATAGACTGTTTTTGCAGGAAATCATTGGTTAAAGTCGACCACAACAGGAACAACAGATTCAAAGCAAATGACAAAGACATCAATAGAGGTGAACATCAATTGACTTACAGAACGAAAAAGACTTTAAGACAGTCCACTACTGGGGTCTGAATATAGCGAATACTTAATACTTTTTGTTAGATTTTTTATATCTTTGAAATTAAATTAAACTTTCAATAAACTATTGATTTTTATGAACATGAGATCAAACATTTTAAGCTTAAATACTTTAATATTTTTAAATATTTTAAAATAAAAACTTTGTATTTTAAACAGGAATAGCCAAGGTACCCAACCTCACAGGAGAGGGTAAAATTTTTCTCAAATCAGGGTGAATAATTTGGAGTATTTTCCTAAAATCTCATCGAGATCGAATATAGCCGATCAAAATTTAAGGGGGTGGCCTAACCGAGGCCAAAAATCAGTAGGTATTTGTTCTATACCACTCCTTGGTCATCACTGACTTTAATGATATTTAAAATAATTCTCTTGCAATCCATTAGTGCTCTAGTTTAATTAACTTGACTCAACGAAAACACGGATTACCATAGGGAATTATATTTTGTTTCGAGTTTTAATTAGGAATACATCTAGAAAGGTTACTATTTTTAGAAAGGTGAGTTAGGATTACAGAATTTGAACAAGCACGAATTCTATTATTCATAGCTGAGGTAATTCTTCTTGCTGATAGAATTACAAATGGTCGAATACAAATTTTTAGAATCAAGTTATGTATATTCCCTTGATTAAAATTATCTTTTATAAATCTATTGTCTTTTTTATTTATAAACGTTTCTGTTATAATAATCAGTAAATTACAAAAAAAGTTTTTATCATTCATTTGAAAACAATTGAAGGATTGTTTTCTCAAATTCAATATAGTTTTGTGATTTTAATGAAAGGATTTTTGATTTTCAACTAAATTTATGTTTTATTTAAATGTAATTTCAGTGGAATTTAAATCGATTTTATTGTTTAAAAGTTTTTTCATTTGAAAAAAATGAAGTTTTCTATAAAAGTTTTCCTTCATTTCAAAGTTGAAATCTTTTTGTGGTTCTTTCTGATGGGTTGGGGTATAAGAACTGTTCCTTTTCAGCAAATGATCCAGGATAAATTATGTATATATCACGAGAAGAGAAACAACACTTTTTGCCGGGATTTGGCCAATTTGGGCGATGATGACATTGGATCTGATATAAAGTCGGCTGTTTTAGTGGCCAGTTCCAAGTTCAGCATGTACTATCAGAGCCTTTCTTTTATACCCTCGATCATTGCTTGTCTAATTCTCGGATCTTGGTGCGACAATTACAAGTAAGTAATGATTCTAAAATTTCGCATGGACATTTAAAATATTTCAATATGTTATTTTCAGATTATTTAAATTCAAATTACTGTCAGGATAATTTTTTCTATTAAATTAGACCTGGTCGCAAAATAATAATATATATTTCAACAATCGGAATGGCCATTGAAACAGGCATTCAGTCATATATGGCTTACAATTTCAAGCTAGGTATCCTTTTTATTATAATGCTTTCAATTGCCAAAATGATCAAGCAAACTATTCAAAAATTCTAAATGACTAAATATTTCTTAATTTATCGAAAGCAAAAACTATATGGGGTGATCTAGGTACAAGATTAAGATGAAGGTAGTCAAAAAATCATCGAGTTAATATGAAAATCTTAATGTCATGTACAATCTTAAAAAATGTCTTGATCATCGTAAACTAAAAAGATTTTATGAAATTATTACAAATCAATTTGATTGGTGCTTGTTTGTTGACAGACTACATGTACTCATTAACGGCCTCAACACCAGCCGCTCTGGGTGCGGGCTTGACCTCCATTTTCATAGCTGTCTATAGTTATATTCCGGCCACTTCTCCCCCAGACCTGACAACAATGCGCTTTATGTTTGCTGAAGCAATCGTATGGTTGGCCAACCCCTTGAGCACTCTTCTTGGTGGCTTTCTATTAAACCTTAACACCGATCACCCTTTGGGCGGAAACGGACAGCTTCTCAACTATCAGTTGGTTTACATAACCAGTGCTGTGTTCGCTGTAATCGCACTTTTTTGGGCAATTTTTATGACCGATGAGAAACGAGATAAACTCAATTTGGAAAAATTCAGCAATGACCCTGTTTACATCTACGAGCAATCCCAGGGTGCGCCTTCAAATAGACCGCTGGACACTACAACTCGACACGAAACTCGACAGAATCCATTCAAGTTACTTTTTAATTGGGGTATTTTTATAAAGTAATACCCAAGGTGGTTCGTCCCGTTTGATTATTAGTATAATATCTCTATTGAAGTACTCGGGTTATTCAGCTCATCTATTAACCGTAACACCTTGGGTATTTTTGCAAATTTATAGCAAATGTCATTTACTTTATTAATGATTTTCAGACAATGTCAGAGATATAAAACGGACTGTCACTAAACCCCGACCAAACAGGGCTCGACTTCAGCTCTGGTTAATAGTGATGTCATTCTTCTTCATTCAGTGCGCATATTTGGCATCAATTTTCGTGATGTTTCCGTTCGCGCAGAAAGTCTACTCTTGGAACTCTTCCCAATACAGTACTTATAATTCCATAGCAAATATAGTCAACTCATTCGGTAAGTTTAAATACCTCCTAGATCACTTATTCAATTATTTTATTCTTTTAAATTAATATTTTAATTCAGTTTCGTTTAAAAGATAAGTCAGATCATTTTGTCGAAAATCCTTTAGGTATTCTATTTGGAACAATGCTCTTTATCAAGTTGTTCAAGATGAATGACATTCCACTTGCTATCTGTGGCACTTCAACATATATGGTGGCCATTATAATAAAAGCTACCTTTCCTAATTTATGGGGCTTTTGGGGCTCAACTTTTGCTGGCTGTTTAGGCATGATCACTTTTTTGTCAACTTTATTTAAATTCTTGTTGGCACAGGTGGAATGGCTGCAACGGGATGTCGTGGATACTTATCAAAAATCGCCGACAAAGATGAGCTTGGCAAGATTTTCAGCTTAATTGGCTCAATAGACGGCTCAATTCCACTGTTGGGCAACCTTTTCTTCACAATGATATTCACGCAAACTTTGGACACCTTTCCCGGCGCTGTGTTTGACGCCAGCGCCGGACTACTCCTGATTCCGATGACAGCCCTCATATTTATCGATGGCTTTTGCAGGAAATCATTGGATAGCGTCGATCACAATATGAACAACAGATTCAAAGTAAAGGATAAGGACATCAATAGAACTGGAGAACAGTTAACTTACAGAACCAGAAAGGGAAGAGCTTTTAGTCAATCCTCTACTGAATTGTAAATATAAGAGATCTTATCAAAAAGTTCAATAAATATTTTAAACTTGGAAATTAAAGTTAAATTTTTAATCAAGTCTTATTTTTTCTAAACTTAATCAAAAGCTTTTCATATAAAATCTTTAATACTTTAAAAGGGATAGCCAAGGGCCAAGAACTAAGGGGCCTAAGGATAGAGTAAAATGACATATTTATTCAAACCGGAGGGAGTTATAAGTAACGGGTATTTTCCAACTATAAGAAATGGCTTTTTGTCCCTGATTCCTGCCTAAATGCAGCTAATTTTAGTATTCCTGCAATACCCTCTGTGGTGATCCCTGTGTACTTTAATATGTTTAAAGAAAAATCTTCAAATGACTTTCAAGTTATAAAATAAATTTGTACTCTTGAGAGCCATTAATAATTTAAGCTAGATAGATAGCTAAATTAAAAAGAGATAACCATGGAGGGGTCCCAATATTTTTTAACAATCTTGAGTTACAATTTTTGTTTAAATACAACATTTAGAACAAGAATAAGAACAAGAACTAACAAGAATAGATAATGTAAAGTCAAATTTAGTAATTTAGCCTGATCTATTAGAGCTAGTAAATAGTCGTGAACGAATTTGTTGTATTCAAGTAATTAACTTTTATTCAAAGAAAGAAAGAGATTAAAAATTTATAAATTTGCCAACATATTCTCTACTTATCACTCATTATTACTGACTTAGTACAACATTATCAATTTTCACTGTTTTGGTTTTATTGCCCAAAATGTGAAGTCACTCTATTCGGGGGTGGGTTTGTTTCAAGGTTCGGGAACAAGTTATGGCCATTTCTTGACAATAGATTTATGTTCTCAAAATTGACATAAAGAGTTGTTCTTTAGATTTTATCAAGAAGTCTTTAAAAAATAATTTTCTATCTTTACGCAAAATAAAAATAACGATAAAGTTAGTTTGAAAATTGTCAATTTTTCGGGTCAAAAACTCGAACTTAAACAATATTTTGATTTTGAACCTTTAAAATTTCTTAAAGATGGTCAATAGTAGTAATCAAACAACGCCTGAATGAAGGGGTAGTTTTCCCATTTTAAGTGAATCGTTCGAACCTTACTATTAAAAACCAGGCAACATTTTTGGTTAATGGGTTCGGCTACATTTAAGCTTGTTTATTAAAACAAATAGATCAGTTAAACATTTATTAACTATGCCTACTGTTAGTTTATAAACCCCTTTCAGTTTTATAAATATAATTTTTATTATAGCGACTTTAGGCAGTGGAAATATATCAATAATAAAAATTTTTCAATAATTTTTTTATTTTTGTATCATTAGTAAAATAGGTGTAACTTAAAAATTTGAGGTGCTGGATAAAAATAATTTTTATAAATATTTAGACCAATAGTATGTTATTCTAGAGATGAAATCATACTAATTCAAAACTACTATATTACGGGAGAAAAAAATGGTGCAAACATCATAAATTCAAAAACGCTCGTGAATTGTTACTAGGACTGATAGATAGTCAAAACTCGCGGGATTTCTATGACAATTTTTCCGACTTTTGGATTTTTATGGCAAATTTAAAATAATTACTTGGAGCTTTTTTTTAATTTATTGAATTTATATTTTTCCCTCTTGAATATTCAATAAATATTTATAAATTGGCACATGCCTGGTCTTTTCTAGTATATTGAAAATGTTAATCTACAGTTCCATTTCATTGTATGCGTTCAACATGCGTTTAATATTGTAAAGTTTATCTAAAGCATCTTGCAATAACAATAATTAAATTAACTAATATTTTAATTATGAATTACAAATAATATAAAAATTCGAAAGGAATGGCAAAAAAGAAATAAACAAAAATATGAGGCAATGAATGTTGCATTTCGTGTCTTCCGATGAATCGCGGATAACTTGGGAACTGTGATAACTGGTTGTCTCAGTTGACTCATTTAGATTACAGACGTGAAGAATATTTCTTTTTTATGCACTTAAAGGTTAAAAAAAACTTAGACCCAAATGATGGCATCTAAAGAATGTCTGTGCGGTCATCGACACATTGACAGAAGACTAGGAAATAGCATTACATCAGATATTTATTATCACTAAAAATAAATCCATTTCAATAATCAGTATATAAACGATGAAAAGATGGCTATAATCAAAGCACTTCAATTTTTGATTATCTCGTTCATTCAATTCATCATTATATTGAAAAGAGAAGATGTGCAAGCTAAAGATTGTGATCGAAAACAATATACAAATTTACGGAATTTGTTTTGAAATTATTAGTTAAATAAGTATTTTGTAGTTAATTTTATTGAGCGACAGATACTGTGCTTAAATGTGCTAGATTTAAAAATTGATCTCATTCTTTGAGTGTGAATCAATCGAAAATTACATCAGCTCCATAATTAATTGGATAAATAATGATTTAAATTCTCAATTATTTTATCATGTTATTAATAATGAGTACCCACAAAAACATCAGTGTATTTTTTATATGTTCAAAATATTTTTAAAAATAAATTGTCTCCGGGGTTTGAATGTTAGTTGAAATATCAATAGATTTCATCGACCGATTCATTGAGAAAACTTGTTTTCAAACTTTTTATTTTTTTTTCAAATTCAGGAAAGACTTTAAATATTTTACTACAGATGGGATTCTTTGCGTTCCTCACTATTTCTGTTTGAACTCACACTTAACCAAAATTATGAATGAACTCGAATTCCACATCAAATTTGAGTTCAAATTTTCAGCAATCACTGAATCCAAGCAATTCAAACAAGAAAATATAATTTTGTAAAACAACTTATCAAGTCAAGTATAAGTTCGCCGGTGTTGAGGGGATTCAATTTCAGAGGGTTTTCTGAAGAAGAGATCAGTCCATATATTGTTTGAAATAGAGAGTGGGGGCAGTATTTTAACATTTAACGACAATTACTAGATTTGAACACAGTAATTATTAGTGTCTAGGTATTTGTCATGATTTTGCCAATAAATGAATATTGAAATCAACAATTTCTATCGTTTTACCCAAATTTATATCAATTTGCATGTTCAAAAAATATAATAAAGAGAATAAATAAGGGTGATGGTCTGATCAGGAAACAAAAGAAAAATTAAGTAGGCTCGTTTAATGTTCGAATTTGGTCAAAAATTTGAACTTAAGATGAATTACTTAACATATTTTGCGTTTTTCTAATTATTGAGTGTCGGACCTCTTTATGAGCAAATGCGGACATTCAATGAATGCGAATATTTACTGTGAGTCGACTGTAAATAAATTGTTGCGATTATAAGTATTATACGGTTTGTGTGAAAAACGTTTACATCCGGTCTGTCAATCGCACCGAACAGGCAATCCATGCCTTAGCCATCATTACATCATAGGCTGGTAGCAAAATAAGGTAAAAAATGTGGGAACATATAAAAATGCCTTTGATTTCCCCTATTCCTGCCCTCATCACAATACTAAAAGAGGCCAACAGCTCAACTCAGCTCTAGTCTGTATTACCAGAGAGGGTTTAGTCGATCATTGCTTTAAAATTAAGCCACAGTTCTGACGAGTCCTTAAATGCAAATACCGTTAATTCAGTCATACCTACAATAAAACAATCTTCTGATATAAAAAACAACCAGTTTAAATAATAGGTATGTGCTTACTTAATTCCTAATTATGATCAGTTTTTGAAAACTTTAAGCAAATGATAAATAATAGCAGAAACTCGACCCGGAGTCCAATGATAATCTCCTAACCTTCCAAAATGTTAATGAACATAAAACTGTAAAAATGTATGACTTGATCATGACAATTCAATATATTTTCCTTTAATTTTGAAAAAAGAAAAAAATAATATGAAAATGAATTTGATATAAAAAAGAATAAATGTTATGAACTAATAGTTGTTATTAAATGTCTGCGCGATTTTGCATAACATGTTTACAGCGAATATTGAACTTTCATTCATGAAATCTGCGATAGTTTGGGATTATTGACGAACACAAGTATTTTAAAAATTGTTTAAATGTTTTGTTGAAATTAAATGCCTGAACACATCAAATGAAGTAATGAATAGTTTTAATTATGGCTGTTCTTAATATCGTTGAACTGAATAAATGATTGGATTCTCATTTTTTTAATCAAAATCATGTTCCTGTCGATAACGAAGGTTAATATTGAATATTTGACTCATTTAAGTGTCGGTCTTATTGATAGTTAAGTTAAGTTTTTTACTCAATGCTGACTCTGGCGTGAATTTTGGTAGACTAGTTCATAGTTGGCTACCGACCAGCACCAGTACCTGTTTTACGGCATGCTTGGAATGCCAGTAATGTTAATACGAGTGTACGACCAATGAAATGTTGACTCGGGTGGGGTGTAATGCACTATCTCTGCCAAAATCGCAGCGCTATTTAGCTTTTACTCGGTTTCCACTTTGGCATAGCTTTTGCACAACATTTGCAAAACTATTGTAAGCCTTGCCTTTAAAATAAAGAGATGGACTCCAAAACTCGAAACACTTCGCAATCGCATGGCTTAAGTCAACGCTTTGAAAAAAGAATCAAAAATTATTTAAAAATTTTCTTTTGATGACCAATTTGGCACTGAATCCGATTTCAAGTCATGGATGGCATGAAAGGCAGCGGTGGTGTCATTGAAACGAGACGTTACATTAACCTCATCAGTGATGAGACAAGTTTTTCGAATTTATCTTATGCTGTACTCAATGAAGTCAAGAGTAGTGCGGCTGCGGTCAGACTTGCACTTCATGTCTCGCTTCACTCGACTGATGTTTGATTGCTTTATATCATTTGAACTCAACTTTTCTCATCAGATCATCAAAATTAAACTCGACTTCGAATCTCGAATATAAGCTTATCTACAGTTTTGCCGAAAGTGATAATCAGTATAAACCTGAAGTCCATTTCAGATACTAAACTCTATATGGGATTCCAGTGAATAGCTGATCACCTCTTGTCCTCAACACTCTGGCCGTACATTCAATTATCGATTTATATAAGAGCTGTTATATCCACCATTCCATTGGACAAAGTGGTCACAACTGTTTTGGAAAATCAACTATTTTTAGACCATTCGATAATATATTCCATCAAATGACCGCTTCGTTTATAAAACTTGTCATAAAATCTAATTCAATGACCAGACGTTTCGTATCCGTCGTCTAAATAACCAAATAAAGAACGAAAAAGCCTCACAATTGATTGATGGGTGAGTTTAATCTAATTTTTTTGATTTATCTGAATTGAAATTTATTTAACTGGATATTTATGAATTCATTTATCTCATAAAATTTGAGTCATTTCTACATTTTAATAGCTGTCAAGCACATTTGAAGCACAAAATGACTCTTATTTGACATATAATTTAGTATTTATATCAAGTATCATATTTACATTTTATAAATGTGCCAACAATTGATAAATGTCTGTTTCCTATTGTTTCACAATCTTTACTCAAATTTCTTACGATTATGTATTTCACAAAATGAGGAGAGAGAGAAAGGGAGAGAGAGGGAGAGAGAGAGAGAGGGGAGAGAGAGAGGGAGAGAGAGAGGGAGAGAGAGAGGG
>JAQIWP010000803.1:0-19985 GCA_034695525.1 Euzetes globulus | reverse complement strand
CTCTCTCTCTCCCTCTCTCTCTCCCTCTCTGTCTCTCTCTCTCTCTCTCTCTCTCTCCCCTCTCACTAAAATAATTATTGGGTTTTTTATAAAAAAAATACTCATTACTTGTGAAAAGTAAAAAGTATTGAATATTTTCATTAATACAATTATTTTTAGCTTAAAATCACAATAGAAAACGAATTTATTATTATTTGACTTTCAAGGAAAATAACTTTTTCTTACTTCAATTGATTGGATTTTTTTTCAGTCTCTCTCTTTAAAAATATTTTGATTTACATCTACTAAAGTTTAGCTTTGAAAATATTACTCCCAAAGTAATTGATTGCATTATTTCTTGAATAATAATGTCCTGTAATATTGGAAAAATTGGAAAAAATCTATTATGAGTTTTATTTTTAAAATACCTCAAAAGTCACTTTGAATAAACATGAAACATTTTGAAGTCTGTCAGAATTTTTGTTTCTCATTAACCATTTTTTGGAAGTTAACACACAAAATGAATTTCAATTGTTTTAAAAATTAATATTCAAATTTTAAAATTTCGAATTTCATCAAAAAGTTGAAATTTGAGATATAATTAGAAAAATTTAAAACAAAAATAGATTTTTTTAAAAATTTTACTTAAGTTTTACTAACTCTTATAATATCTTATTCAATTCTTCATCATTTTGTTAAAATGATTTTGCCTAGTTTGGTTTCTCACTTGTTTATAATTTTAATGGTAAATGCTAAAAATTTCTAAATACATTTTTAATTTACCTATAATTCAAATAAAACCTTACAAATTGAAACCTGTAGCATTTACAGTTGTAGTGATTATCATTACCTTTCAAAAAAAGAATCGTTAAAAATCTAGAAATGTCTTTTAGACAGATCTGGTCATCTTTCAGACCTCATTTGCAAGGTATTAGTCTACTAAAATCATGAAAAAAAACAAGACAACCGAGATTTCTAAGCTTTAATGCATAAAAATGGATCTTTACTTATCATTACTTAAAAATCTATTTAAGTAAAACCAAAAACAAACTTTAAATTAACAAATCTAGTTAATTAAAAAACAACTAGATAATAAAGAGATAATATGAAATGAAAACATCAATTTCATAACATTAATGAGCAAAACATTGTCATTCAACTAATTATAAAAATCTGATCATTCATTTCACAATAGATTTTATAAAAACCAAATTCAATTAAACTTTAATTTCTAAAATTTAACGCTAATTAATATGAAAGCAAATTTCAAACTAACTATTCCTGGCCAGAAAAAGCTAATTATTTTTTTTCAAGAACACAATCATTCTCGTGATCAGACAAGCGACCAGGGTCAATCATAAAGGATTAATATCACAGTAAACTCTCATTTCATTAAACCAATGATAGAATAAATGCGTAAATAATTGATTGCTAATAAATTATATCATTTTGAAAGATAACAAAAGAAATTTTTCTTGTCTTAAACATTTAAAATAATACATTGAATTTTTAATTACTTATTACACAACCGGTGCCTTTTCAGATTAACCACACACACAGGTATGACAGACTATGTTAGCCCACTCTTACAGCCAAATACATAATAAGTGAAAACGATTAATGCAAATGTTTGGTGTGTTTCACAGTTTTCCGTTGAATTGAAGTTTGAATTTTTAAATTTCATGTCAATCGTCAATAAATAAAATCCTATTTCGCGAAAGAGAAAAATGTTGAGCAAGAACCATTTGCCCAACTACACCCTGAACGCATGACAGGCAATCTATGCTTACTGGTGATAAATTATTCATTTAGAAATAACCCTGATTATCTAGTCATCAGCAAGAATCTAATCTTCTTCTCTGCCCTTTATCCGAAAATCCATTCAAAATGTACGTAAATATAGAGATTATCTGAAAATATTATCTATTTCACGATGAAATTATCACTTATCTAATAAGAAAATCTCATTTTAAGCTCATAAAGTACCAAGGTCATAGTTGAGATTGTGCCAGGATAACTTAATTTTGTTATTAGTTACTCTTTCTCTACCCTTGATACTAATTATTTCATACTAATTGTCTGATTTTCAATAATAAATTAGTTTTTTGTGCGAAGAGGACAGGCATTGACTGTATGTCCATGAATATGATTAGACGAAATAACAAATCAATTAATCTCTATATTACTCTTTCAAATCTAAACGAATAAGAAAATGAAACAAAACTTGAGAAACTAATCATTAAAATAGTCGGCTCTCGAAAGACACCCAAAAAAGAAAATCCATTTTCATTATTGTTTCTCACAATCAGTTATATGCTATGAAAAATCATAAATAATATTCAGTCCGATTGAAGTCCTTGCCCTGGATTTCCACATTTTTCCCAAACACAGCATAACATACACTGTTATATATAATAAAGTGATTTATTATTTGGCTTTCCTTACCGACTGTCCATTCATTTACTAAAAGAGTGTTCCGATTTTTAATATATCTTTATTTACAAATTGCTTTTCATTCAAAGCCGACAAACAATATATGTTCATATATTCTATAGGAATATCTATAAGAATATAAATTCATATATTCATGCCCATTTTATTTACTTTTGCTAAGAAAACAAGTGGTTATTATTTTAAACGTTACATAACTTGTTATTAAATGTTAAGATGAAAATCAGCAGCATTTTTACCAAAAATTACTTTGTTTGAAAATCTGCTCGAATATGAAGTTTTCTCTAACTTTTGTTTTGTGAATAAGTTTCAAATCTCATCTATCTCAATTCAAGTTTTAAAATAGTCCATTTATTTATTGATTAACAATGCTCAAGGTACGTTCAATACTTTCTTTTAATTTATATTTTTACATATTATTATATCATATACTTTGATAACTAATTATAAAATTTATAAAAACTATAAAAACTTGAAATTTTTTGTTTTATTTTAAATGAGCTTGTTTAGATTAATTAAAAACGCCTTCTCTAATAATTAAGTTTACTGTTAATAAATATAAAAATCTTGAATATTAAAGGTAATAAATTTCAATTTTCCATTAAATAACCATTATCATAACATTAAAAAATATCCATTTCTGTCTGATTATTAATAAAGTTATATTCAGTGCTTTATTAATCAATCCTGACAACTTTATTATAAAGACAGCTACCTGTTTGTGAGCATGGGTACTCAAACTTATTTACTATTTTGTATTATAAATTTTATAGGCAATTGTCAGTTTATTGCCGAATGTCAGTCAGAATGGCTGGAAGTTATCATGATGAAAGAAAAATAATGTCGAAATTGATAGAATGCAACCAAATTTATTAATAAATATATAAATATTGATGAATAAAAATTACAGTGTTTTAAGAAATCCTAATAAACTGTTAACTGAGGCGTTGTCTCAAAGATTAATTGAATGACTAATTTGTTAGGCGTTTACACACCATATGACTGATGAAATTTAGAAACTATTCCAACAAATTTTAACCCAAATTTAATTCTTCTTTGTATTAATTATTTTCTGACAATAGATTTACGTAATAATTGTGTTCACATTAACCATAACTTTCACTACAAATGCCACCAAAGAAGATGACACAGAAAATAGAGCACAGAATACATACCATACTTTCGACGGCACTCCTCATACTTATTATTTTGGATATGACTCCAAGGTAGGCAAAAAAGAGAGTAGTTTAAGAATGAGCTTGAACATAATTTTTGAAATAGGCAAAAGATGCACCCCGTCTAATGCGTGAAGAGACCCGACTACCAGACGGCACAGTCACTGGGAGGTATGGCTATACCGATCCTTTCGGCGTATTTCGTGTAGTCAAATATGTGTCCGGCAATAATGGTTATTATGCAACGGAAGAGATCGGAGAACAGGTGACCTCATCCACGCCCCAGTACTACAAAGCAACTGCACCTCAAGTCGAGAGTGTCAGCGAAGAGCCAATCAACTACTCGATAGAATTGGCCACAAAATTCAATCCCCCGCTCTATCACCCCGAAGCCCATACTATGTCACCCAATGATGAACCTGAAGTTGACAGCAGTGTACAGCCTTATAGTGGAGTCGATCCCAGTTATAGGAATCACCAGATCTTCAGTTTGAGTAATAGTGAAGACTTACTCGAAAAGAAATATCGCGAAAGAAAACAAACAGAACGGACTTCGAGAGTAAATCCCAATCAAAATCCCGTCAATGTTTTGGTTAGACAGACAGTCAGCAAAAGGGTCGGTCTGTTGGCCTCGCCCTATGAAATGCCCATCACTGGTTCAAACGTTGAATATACTGATAACACCAGAAGACTAAATGATTTTAATAATGAAAGCGAGGAAACCATTAAACCATTGATTCGTCAAAATAACAACAATAATAATGACTTTATAAGGCGGGCATCGATTGAAAAACAGAGCCCTTTCCAGTCCAACAGAAGTCATATCAATAGATTTGAAGCGAAAGAACAAAATGATATTAAACTCAAAGTAATTGAAAGAAAAATTAATAAAAACAAAGACATTACCGAAACACCAGAAGTACCGGTCACTGAGTCTCACATTTCCAGCACTTTCTCAACCACTAATAGAGTCGAAAGAGAGGGATCAATAGAGGAAGACCATTTGCCTGACAATATAAGCCATTTGTATTATCGGCCCACCCGTTCCCCTGTCATAAGTTATTCCACTTCTGTGTCAACAGAAAGTCAATCGGAAAATAAAACCGAAATAATTGCCGAAGACGTCGATCAGACAGATGGGTGGACCAAAATTAGGCAACTGTTTAGGGAAGGGAGTCCAATGACTACAGAACCTGTGCCGACAACTACTACTGAAGTTGCAATCACTTCAACAACAACTGATGAAAGTCTACCACAGAATCAAACAAATCCTGAAACGTTTAGTTCAGTCTTTATCGATGATGACCACGAAATTTTCAGAATTATACCTGATCAGTTAGAAAAAGAGGACGACTCGAAGTTTGTGAACAGGAATTATTTTTTTGACGACGAACCGGTGGTTCCACAGACGACTGAAATTAGTAAAATTGACAACTTTTTCGAAACGACTACAGTTTTAACGCCCAATCAAAACAATTTTTCGGACACAACGACACAAAACACTGAAACTTATCAAAACTCAGTCAATAGTTCAGAACAATCGACTGTTGCCACTGTTTTGACCACCACAGACAACTTGAACAATTTTGATCAACAAACACAAAGCAATACTTTTCAAGAAAACTTTAAAACTGAGCAGGATATAAATGAATTTTTCACCCAATCGTCAAAACCCAACTTGCAATCAAAACAAAATCAAAGCTCAGAAATAACGAGGTCTGCATTTTTTCATGACTTCCAACTGATTGGTAAAAATAGGGAAGGGGTCGACTCAACCCCATTAACCACTCAAAGCCCTTCCACTGATGTCCAGACTTCAGAAACGACTACAGATTACAGTTTGTTGCAAAACAGACAGAATCTAACCATTGTTTATGACAACATAGAAACGACTGAAAGCACAGCCCATCCCAGAAACGAAAAATTTTTAGAAGACTTTTGGAATAATTTCAGCGAACAATCGGTACTATTTTCTGAGCCACTGGTCAACAATCAGACGGTCGGTGCTCACAACGATTCTAAGTCACCAAATGATGAAACTATGGACTGGATTTCCGAACAAATCGAGAAAAAGTCAATCATGTTTTCCGAGGGAAGGGTTGACAACAAAAGTACTGAGCTCTCAACCCAAACCATTCCCACCACAACAGAAACGCCAGTTTTCAGCTCAACAATTACTGAAATAGTCACTCAAACAACTCTGGAAACAACAACTCCTGAAACAGGATCGCCTGAAACTACTGAAACATCTTCAGGAACTTCCACAATACAGTCCACAACTACGACAATACCAGAAGTAACCACAACTGAGTTAGTAAACAAAGAGTTTTTGGACAACTTTTGGCATAATTTTAACGACAATTCTGATGAATATTTTGAAACAATCTTTGAGAACAAGACAATTAATAAGTCAGAGAACAGCACAACACTGGAAATGACAGAAAGCTTATTGAATAACACTTTAGACAAAAATATGGCACAAATCGACGAATCACTGATCAAAAGGGGCGAAAAACTTGATTTGGACCAATCAGAAGACAATAATCAATCGTTAAACACTACATCGGCTGCCTTTGACATGAAGTTCTTGCCATCGATTCAATTATCAGATCAGAATCAATATATGCCTCCTCTGAAGGCGCTCTTCGACTTTCCACTTATGCGCAAAAGAGTCAGAAGAGTTCAAAAGCAGCCAAACTTTCCAGATCTGAGCCGTGAAGAACAGCCGACCACTACTTCGGCACCTGAAGAAATTGATATAATGTCAACGGACGCAACGGAAGAGCTAACAGACATCAGCGACGACTCATCACTTTTGAAATATACAGCCTCTCAACGTGTCTATCGATACGTTCCTCCATATCCTGTATTCAAAGAGAGTTACATGGAAAAGGATAGCACACCTGAGGAGTACTCAATTGGAAAACCTGTTCAATATTTACAGGCTTTCGATGATATGTCCGAAATCGTGACCACAATTGAGTCAATGCGGAAACCAAAACGACCTCAAACTCAGGAAAGCCCTCAAACTGAAAGTGTAGTCAATTTTGATGATAAACCGAACAGTTTTTTGGAGGCTGTGCCTGATTTAAGGGCAGAATCAGAAAATATTAAGAGTCGAACGCCTTATTTTTTGCCATTAGAGCCTAGAACAGAAAGGCCACCAGAAAGACAAGTGCCAAAAGCGGTGGCAAACATCAGAAATGCCAATCATTTCAGAGCTGTTCACAGATATGAACCAATTATTAGACTTGACGTTTGAATTATCAAAACAATAACAGATTTAACTGAAAAGCAATTAATCCCTAATTAAATCATTGAATAATTTGTAATTTATTTCAATTAATTGAGTCATAAATACCTTTGATCTGAAACTAATAAATCGATTATAAAAATGAAAATTATTTTCCAACATTGTTTTTCCACAATTTTAGAGCCTGATCATTGATCAGACATCCTTTGACATATAAAGTGCTATCTAAACTTGTTCATCGCATTGAGATAAAAAGTTAAATCATGTTTAAATAAAACAATAAAAATTTATTTAAGCAATACTTGCAGACTATTTATTTTACAAGAAATTCAAATTTAGCCTTGGTAGCATTTTATGCTAGCTATTAAAAATAATTTTTAAGTAAAAATATTACAGATATTTGACAAGCTCTTTTTACATTAACAAAATTATTGTTAAAATCAATTAAAATGCAATAATTATTATTGACTTAAAAGGTCGGGTAATACAGATATTCATTAACGTTTCTCATATCTCTGTTCCTCTCCAGTTTGAGAAAGCCTCCTTCACCCCAACCGGGACCCCAACTGTTCTTGATAATCCAATATGGTAAATTATTTTCAGTTCCCCAGCCGACGATAGTCATCGCGTGAACGGCTTTCCATTGATTGACACCAGTTGTCAACACTCCTCCATTTTTAAAAGAAATTGCAAGTTATTAACGAAGACGACAATTAGGTTTTACCGGTAGTGAGCGAAGTCATTTCCAGAGGCATCTAGCATGAAGCCAATGGGACCGTTATTCATCAGTGCTGTCATAATTTCGTTATCAGAGGCAGGGTTACGGCCGGCAGCTCTGCCCAAATTATGGTAACCACTGATTCGGGCGTGAAATCTACTAGGCACGTTTCTGCATGCGTATGCGTGAGCCTGGTACGGATATTCACCACCTTGCTCTAAGCCATTAGCCTGGACATATGCCAATGCTTTATCAATATAGAGTCCCCCACAATTTGTGCCAGTACAGTCAACCAATTGTTGCTCGGAAAGACTCAATCTCTGGTTATGATGTATGAGATATCCAGACTCAACTAAAGCAACCGTGGTAAATGCCCAACAACTGTTTACATGTCAACAAATATTGTGATCCTGAGCTTAGCTATTAAACTGATTATAACTTACGATCCGCATCCACCTTGATTTTTAACGGGAGTCACCATGTTCCTCTGTCTCCAGTCAAAGCTAGCAGGTAGAGCTGCATAGAGACTATCATCTTCAACATAGTCATTATTTGTAGTCACATTCAAAGGGCTGGGCATCGAAAAAGTCTTCATGTATTCTTCATGAGTCTAGTTTTGACAACAAATTGCAAGATAAATTTAATATTATTCTGTATACACTATGAAACAAGTCTATACTCACCAAATCAGCGAAGAGACTGATCCCAACCTCATGAGTCGCTTCACCTCTTTTGTACAGTTCGTTATGTTTTTCAACAAACTGTAATGTTTTCAAAAAATTGAATTTTCTTTCTTCTTCTTCCTCTTGTGATCCATAATTTTTGTTATGCTCAATCTGTTAACAAGGTGAACAATTTGATAAAATCAAATAAAAAAAATTTCTGTAAGGCTGAACATTTTTGAAATTCAACAAACTACTGAAATTAAAGTGTTATCCCTTTATAGTTGCTGTTCAGTATAAGAGAATTTAAATACTATCATAAACTACGCTTGAATGAACTACTCTCTTATCTGTTAGCATCTGATATATATCTTAAGCCTTTGTGCACCTGACCCTTAATCTTTGCGCGTTTTTAATGCTTAACTTTGAACGATAGCCAGAATAGCAGCAACTATTTAGGGATAACACTTTATATAAATTACCTTGAATTTATTGAACTGATGAGCAAAGTTTTTGAGTCCCAGGTCTAGTGCATAGTCGGTAACACTTTTATCATTTGTCCCCGAATATTCTTTGAACTCGGCATAAGAATTGAGTTCCGCCCAACAGAATCCCAAAAGTGTTAAGACAACAAATAACTTCATCGTAGAATTAAACAGAATTCCTGCAGAACTCAAAAACAATACTAAATTCAAGTCTTGACTCAATTGTCTTTTATATCAGAATTTTGGCACAAAATTCAAAGAAAATAATATTTGAAAAACAATGTTATCTTCAAGACTTTGATAATGACATAAAAAGGTCAAAAATAAAATATAAGTCTCCCACTAAAGCGTTATCATGTAAACCTAGTGATTTCTGGATGTTTTTTGAGTGTTTTTTAATTACATATTTTTTATTGACAAATAGAGCATGTTCCTTCAAGTTTAAGAAAGAAACCTGCTAATGATAATGAATTATTTTAAACTATTTTTCTAAAAACTTAGCAACCTGGAAAATGATGTAAATCATTATTTGTATTCTAATTGTCCTAACACATCCATCAGACCTCAACATTCGAAAAAAGTAACCATGAATTCCCTTATGTGCCAAAAATATCAAATCAATTATCACGATTCGATTTTTTGGATGATCAATATATTTTTTCGAAAATTATTCTTTTTAAAAAATCTTATATGACCAATGTTAGATTAATCAAATCTAAAGAAAAATCTAATTCAACTTATCTTTGGACTGACGCTCTTGATAATATTGTAAATTGATAATTCTCCTGATAATTTTAGAATCGATTGACGTGCCTTAAAATCATAAGACCAAACATTTAGCTGATATTAACTTTGTTGATAACATTAAAGGTAATTCTAAAAATTGAACTTGAATATTTAAGAAACTTAATTTATCAACTTGAAAACTACCAGAATAAATTCTCATATATATAAAGCAATTTGAGAATTATTTTTGAGCTCAATTAACCATTTAGCAGATCTTACAGACAGATTAACGGGTTATAAGTTATAACGAAGGTCATTTAAGATAATCGTGATTGACGTTATGTCTTTATTTAATCTTGTGTTTTGTCTTATGATTGAAAAGTATGTTTAACAGGTGTTTAGGAATTCACAGAATATAAATGTTTTGAAATGTAGTGATATTTTGAGCAGAACTCTAACAAATATGTATAATTTCGGCAAATAAATAGCAAAATGCTTTACAATTCATAACACTTGATATTAATTTTGGACAACAATTTAAAAATATTTTTATTACGAAAAGCAATGCATTATTTAAGGGTTTTTAGGTTTTCTCCAGAAAAACGCATTCTCTTACCAAATAACATCCATTAATAAGTAGAAAACTTCTCACAATTAGTGATTGAATAAAGCAAGGTCATGAACTAAATTGAATATTGAATGAAACATCAGTTTGACCAATAAGAATATTGATATCTGATTCGTTTCAATCCTTTATTCATGTCAAAGGTATCATCAGGTTAACATTTTACGAAGTTTAAATCCAATAAACTCCTTACAGTTGATCTTATTTTGACTCATTGTTCCGATAAGTGTTGACTACTTTTGTGTTTTGTTGGTCAGTGCTGTGTATTTCAGTGAATATATACAGCAAACCATGATTACCTTTAAGTACCGATAGCTTTAACAATCATTAGCTGGAGCAATCATTAGTTTTAACTAATTTTTAAAACCAAAACCCAATCCTATGGACGTAATGTTAAAACTAATGGATTGCTTTAACAACGCTTTGTTTTAACTAATGGTTAGTTTTAACCAATTTCTGAAACCAAATGAAACAAAAATAATGTAAATAATATTCAATAGCTTTAACCAAAATATTACTCAAACTGTAAAACAAGCGCTCAGTTAAAACAGTTTTTAAACAAAAAGATTTTATCAAAAGTGTTTGTTTTGGTCAAAATGTTGGACAAAAAGTCCGATAAAACACTAAATAAGATATCACTACAACACAAGTATGACATCGTTTGTAAACTACAAGACGGTGTTAAACACAAAAACCTGTTAATTGTGAGGAAAATCTAATCGAAATCCAACGAAAATTAATTGAAAATTCATTTAGATCTTTAAAACAAACAAAAATTACTGATTTTTTTTAATAATTCGTATCATAATTTTATAAAACATTTGGTTTGTCTTTAATAAACAATTTCTGCCTTAATATTAATACCTTTAACCAATCAATACCTTTAACCAATTTCTCAAAACCCATCTTGTTAAAGGTAATCATGGTTCACTGTAGTTTGCAAATCAATATTATTTGAAAATGATTTCTATAAAACCTTAAACTCAATTTAAAAATTTATTCAATAATCTTGAAAGTTATAATTAAATATCCTTAATTAGCTAAATTTGTCAATTAGTCAGAGGTTAGGGGGTATAGTATGTATACCTCACCTGAGGTCGAGAATTTGCCAAAATACCCCCACCCCCTGAGGTTTGTGAGAAATTGTAAGGGGAAAACGCAGAGAAAAAGACCCTTTTAAAATTGGTGCCACGGGAAGCGCGCCTGCCATTTTTCCCCAAATTTCCGCCATTTTCGGTAATTTTACTGGTTAAACTGAATTTAAACTGAATTAAAGGAAATTTAAGCTAAATAAAGCTTAATTTAACTGGTGTTAGGCAAGAATAAGGAACAAAATGGCCCATCCGGTGGTACTTCCGGCCGCCATCTTGGAGAAATACCCTCCTCCCCCCTAAGGTTTGAGAAAAATTCCGCCATTTTACCCTCCCCTAATAAACCTCCCTTAGGTCTCGGACCTTGGCTACCCCTGAAATTAGTCAAGCACAGATAACATAAAATTGATAAAAACTGATAATAATTTAATTGAAACAAATTAACATTTATTTTATAAATGATTGTAAACATTTAGTGCAGAAAAAGTACTAAAATTTGATATTTATTGTAAATAATTGATTTCTGATTATTAGTTTTATGGATAAAAAAAATAGAGAATTTTATTCAAGTGAAGTGACCCTGGACACACAGTGAAAATATTTTAATTTTTGCCATACATATGATAAAAACATATAATTTAATCATGAAATTGACCAAATGGTTGGCACTGAAGCCAAACTCCAAGCTAACCAGTCCACCACCGTGGCAGACTTAGTCCAGAGCTGAAAGAACGGCCACTTCTCTGTAAACAAATATCGGTTGAGTTGTGTCCCAAACCAGACTTATTTTGTAATGAGTTTTTTTTTGTTGATAGCCCTCAGAATCGGAATTACTTTCAAAGATTTTCATCTTGAAGTTCATCTCAGTTATCAGACAGTAGGGTATTTTCAGTTTACGGGGAGGGGGGGGGGAGAAACGATTCTTTCCAGAAACCAAATTATTCATAGTTATTCTAACCTTACTCCACTTGGACAACATTTTTCACCACTAAATATTTCATACCTTGCCAATTCCTAACATAAAATAATTAGAAAGAAATGTGATTTGTTACAAAGTATCAAAATTATTCTGAAATTTATAGAAATTAATAATTTATTAAATAAACTCGAGTGCAAATTTTGTGAACTTAGCTTGTTTATTACTTAACAAAATTAAACTTTCTTAGCATTAAGTCTATAAAAATGAATTTAATTATAAAATATTCGCAAAAAAAGTTACTCGAGTGTTACCGTAACAAAAAGAGCTTGTCCTTATTAAAGATTAGTCGAAAAAGGTTGTCCTTGTTAACAGTTTAACAAGGGCAGGTAACTACCAGTGAAAGTTAAAACTTGAATAAGAGCATGGTCACATGATTTTTTAGGGTCTACAATTTTATTAAATTATCATCAATTTAAAGGTTTAATCAATTTTTATTTCAATAAACGAATCTTGCTAAAAGTGTAACAATATCATTATGAATAGCATTACTGTATAGCAATTTCATCAAGAACTAATTAGTTCGTTGCCATATTTTAATGGCCGTATTAATCGGTCGGTTTTCTCCATGACTCATGATAATTCACATATTATCAAGATAATAGTTTTTAATAAGATTTTCTGACAACCCTGGATTGATTGAATAATCATGGCCTTCGCAGTCAATGTGGGTTAAATTTGAAGGTAAATTGCAGCTATAATTGGTAAGTTCAGTTATCCTATTAGCGTTAGCTGGTTGAGTTTTGCCAAACCCTGAAGAATTACCGCCTTCAGCTCGGAAAATAAACCGGCATATTCCTGGGTAATTTCTGTCCAAATAAAGAACCCAGAATTCGTAGCTGGCCACAATTGCTCAGGGGATAACTGGTTTGGGAACTGGGTGTAGATAAAGCCAACCGGAATCAATGAGTATTGACTTGACAAAAGTTGCTCTTGCATACCAGCGCTTTGACCTGGATATTTTTAAAGTAAAACATTCAGTGTTGAATAGGTTTTCAACAATAAATATTTTTACTCTCAACTTCCTGTTTGACTTCCTTTTTTATTTCCTCTTTTACTTCATCTTATAGCGAGGTCAACTTTGATTCAATTTGTTGAACTTGTTTGTGAAGAACCCAAATTGCTTCTTCATCCTGCTTATCACCTAGATTTTTAATTTATACCATAATTAGATAAATACCATGGATAGCAAGAGGGAAAATATTGTTGAAATTTTACTCATTTAAAAATTCATCTATTAACTTATTCACTACATTACGATCATCCGAATTAATTAAACATAAATAAATTGATTAAAATTAATTTTAAACAGCAAGGCACGATTTCATAAAGACAGCTTACCATATAACAAACCAACTGAAAGAATGACCACGAATGCCAATTGAAGAATCATTTTCATACTAAATTCTAATAATATTTTGAAACTATTCTGATGTATGTGTCGACTTATGTCCGGCTTATATACCTATAGCCATGGTTATTTCACAATGTGCTCAGAATTCTGAAACTCAAATGACATATAAAACATATTTTAAAGTTATCAATCAACTATTTTTAGTAACAAATATTTATTTATCTGTTATGAGTGTCAGCAGAGAATGAATTGAAAAAATTAACCAATTTAAAATCATTTTGAATTTTCAGAATTTATGAAATAAAATGCTTTTTAACTTGATTAATTTGAATTTGGATATTATTAAATCTTGTAATTAATATAACATCTCATTTAATTTATTATTTGTGTTTCTATGGATGAGCCAGCAGAATTTAATAGTGTTTTTCAATTTGAAGCAAAATAAAAATATTTTAAAACTTGACATTTAAATATCGGTCAATGGAAGAGAACAACACTTGTCTTATATGAATTCATTCAAACTATAAAATAATCTTTAGTTTTATATATCATTTAATTTTTTAATCAGAAATTATAAAAATTTATTAAATTTTTTAACGAATTTATGAATTCCTAATGAGTTCCTAATGTAGAACTCCATAAGACTGGCAGAGGATGTATTTACTTCCAGAATAGACTTATTTATTATTTATACAAAATTTTATTGAAATCACCGAAACCTTTGAAAACACTATTCTGTTGTAAATTCAGTTAAATTGCACCGGAAATTCATTTTTATTGAACATTACCAGGGTAACTTACCCTGGTAAGGCACTTGTGAATCCACACTATAGCTATAAATTTGTAAATTTAGTGTTAAAATATATTTATAAATCAATTTCGCGCGAAATCAATAAAGAGTTTCGAAAATTAATATCAAACGGTTAAGTCATTTACTAAATGAAATTCAACCAAATTTTGTCAAACATTCACTAAATTAGTCTCAAAATTCTAAGAATATTAATTGAAAAATGATATCAATTGTAATCGTCTTCTGGTTGTCGACAGTCATTCAATGTCAGACCAACTGGTGTTCACTTATAAAACCGAAGGGCAATAATCAGGGACTCCATATCTTCAACCAATACTGGCCCGAGAGTCGACTTATAATGTCGAACAAATTGGGCGATGAATGGGAGGTTGAAGTTAAGAGACAGTCATATAGGAGTCAGACATCATTCAAATTGCTACCCATCGAAGGCACTCACATTAAAACGAATGATAACAATGATGTCTACAGATTCGCATCAATTACTGATATTCCAAAATACAAAATACTGGCCTACAATTGCAGTGCCAGACATTTGGTAAAAGTCATCCAAACATTCATTTAATTACTAAAATTGTCTCATTTGTTGCACAGACTGGCGATGTCTTCAACACAAAGTGCAGTGATATGATGTCCCGTACTCCTATCGAAGAGAACACCACGTGGTATAACCACATTGTGATAGTGAGACCCGTTTTTAGCTTTTCAGTCTTGGTTTTCAACCGGAATTCAAAGAATTCATTTAAGCTCTACAATCCTGTCTATAAGGAAGGCTGTCCTTATAAACAACCTGAGAAGTGTTCTGTTCCCATTTTCATCGAGCAAATGGACGCCTCATTATTCAAGCAAATCGAAGGTGTGCTCAATATCTATTTGGATAAAGGCAAAATATTTGGATATTTGATTCTTTTTAAAATCAATGGCCGACACAAGTATTGCTACACAGAAGAGGGAAATAACATCTCCGAAGAGGTCTGACATAAGAATGCTTTGAATTTCTTTAATCAAATGTTTCAATACTTTCAGTGCATGTCTTCGGATAACATGAAGACTCTGTTCGAGGAATGTTTTGTGGCTAAAGAATCCAAAGATCCAAACTATCCCTGGATTTTAGCTCTCATTGTATTGTCAGTGGTGGCACTCATTCTGATGCCGTTAATCTGTGTCACGGTTTACCATCGGAACCGGACAAAAATTGTTTCCGAAACTAAAACTGAAACTGAAACTGAAACTGTCAACCCTTCGAGCACTCAGTCCTCCAAAAGCGGAACCCAAAAAATACCACTTTTTTAAAATTCGTTCAAAATATGATTAAAAATTCAATTAATTATATATTTCTAAATTTTTTTTAAATAAATGCTTTCATTTGTTTGCTATTTTCAAAGCACAAAAAGGCTTTATTTACATTGAATTTGATAACAGTTACTAACAGAACGTAAATTTTTCATTTACTTGTTTGAAAAGGTGTTTTAATTCTCAGATCAACCTGGAGAATAACTTCTTTGGCATTTGGCCACGAATTCGGTCCTGAATTTAAAGGAAATTCAAAATATGTACAAAAATTACTTCAATTCATTATTTGCAAACCTGTGAGTCTGTACTGATAGGGAACACAGGGATCAAAGTAGAGGTTCCACCACAACTTTGGATCAATGAAAAAGTATTTCAACCATTAAGAGTGTAAACCAACGGTACTGAAACTCAGCCACCGGTAGGACAGCCCCGATAGGCAGCACCAGACCGATGAAGGCCTGCGTTTTTGAATGTTTCAGATTCAACGAATAAAACATTAAAATTAATCTTAAATTCTCTTAACTACAATCGATTTCCAATTATAATAAAATTAACACCAGAGAAGTGTCCATTAAGGGGCTGTCCTACGTAAATAGGCCCTCACCCCAACCCCCAAAGAGCAGCAAAACTGAGCAGCAAATCTTTGGTGTAAAGTTCAAAAGCTAAATAACAAAAATAAATAAAGATTTTACTAAGAATTATGGTCAATTTTCTATTTGGTCATCAATTTTATTATTTTCAGATTTATCAAGTTCACTTTCGCCATCTATTACCTTGTACTTCAGAGAATTAATAGATTGAATCAAATTCTTCTTATTTTAGCCGAAATCGAAGTGACATCTTAAGAGAAAAATAAATATATGCAAGCTCATCAGATGAAAGGTTTTGAAGTTTAAGGTTCATTTATGAATCTAGGAAAAGGGGTTCGGATTTGGTAAACAATTTAGTACAATTCACTTCAATAAGTTTTACCTGAGCAATATTACGCATCTCTAATAACTGCAGGATATAAATAACTTTTCCTAGGTTTTGAGCATGTTAACATATTAAAGTACAAATTTTTGTGCATTTCTTACTCAGTTGTCTGAAAACTTCACAGGGGGCGGTAGGGTGAAGTCAAATATGTTGGATTCCTGTGTCCTTGTCTATAGAAATAATTAATTGATCTGGGGTTTTTAAAAAGACTTCTGTAAAATTTAATAAACCGAATTTTAAACAAAAAATGATCATGGTTTCTTTTTTTCTTCTAAGAAATGATTTAATTTTACTAAAACCGAAACTTTTTCATTTCAATCAGGCAGAGTTCAAGTTTCAAAACTAGAAGAGTTGGTTTTGGCTCAAAATTCAGGTTCAGATAATTTGATAGAAAGTCTGTCCACATATTGAGGCCAAGTCTGAACAGAGACTACTTTTTTGCTGTCAACTAATACTTTGTGATATTTCGCTGCCATTTATTTCATTCTTGCTTTCAGTCGACCTTAACATTTGAAAATTGTGTCCATTTATCGAAATAAATTGAATTTACAGTCAAAGCCATTAATAAGATCAGAAAACGTTGGCAAAAGAAGCGACAGAGAATTCTCTGATTTCAAGAATATTCTTGAACTTTATTCGCAATAAAAGAAATGTTCAAGATCATTTATTTCCTTTTTTCCATTAACAAATTCTGAGTACTTGCTAAAACGAACTAATCAATAAATCGTTCAAGCTAAATTAAGTTTCATTTATGATAATTTCCTTGACTGTAATGTTAAGTAATAGACATTAATATACGAGGAAATGAAAAGCCAGACATAAGGGACAGAATGACTAAATCGATAAAATTCTTTTTCATTTTCCACGACTGCTGTACCAGAGCTCAGAATTTTAGACTTTTTTTCGCAGATTTTTCTTTAATGAGAAGTAATTTCATAAAAATTAATCTGTGGTTCAATTGAAACTCAATGGTAATGAGAGACAGACGGAAAGACTGGCAAAGACTGGGGGGAAACACTCCGAAGAATTACTTATTTATATTTTATTAATTAACTAAACATTTTAATGACTTTTTTTTAACCAAAATTCTCAAAATTATAGAAATGAAAACTAAAATCTTGGTAATAATTTATTATTAAAATTGTGTTCTTGGAAATTAATATTACGACTGAATTATTTTCATAGAAACTATTATTAAACTTTTTATTTTGTTGGTTAACTCCAGAAGAACTGCTCAAATCTCTTATGAAAACTAAAAATGAAATTATATAATGGAACAAAATTTCAACTTAATGAAACATTTTTATTCTTGGTTCTATTTTTCATCAGGCTTAACAATTGTGATTGTTCAACATCAACACTCACGAAGAACTAGTATGTTTAAAATTTAAGATTAACTCAAACTTACAAGTTTCAATTAAAATCAGCAACAAACTAAAATGATTATAGTAACTTTTTTGATCAACCTTGGTACTCACAAATTTCAATCAAGCTTAATTTCTCATTAAAGATGCGCTTGTTTCAACTCAACCTTAATTTACAAGGAACATCATTTAAAATCCATTTTAAAAGAATAATTTTTCAAACTAATCAATTCTAGATTGAAATAACACAGAATATTCTTGCAATTCCTAATCCAGTGTTTCATTTTTAATATAAAAATCAGTTGCGATTGAATTCATTTATTCTGTCCTTGTTTCACAACTCAAACTTTCTCTGGTGAGACCATCTCTTGCATTAAAAACCAAATAGGTTATCAATAAACTCCCTTGATACCAATAGATTTTCGGCTTTTAAATAAGTGAATGTCTAGCTTTGAAATTTCACAAGATCAATTTGCAGGAACATAATGTAAATTTTTAAACTGGTCACTGAGAATAACCATAAATCAAGGAGAAGTCACTTAGTTATGGTCACCCTAATTGTATCGCAAATAATGTCACATTTGGTCCGAGAATAATATTAAACGATGTCTGGCCTTAACCTGACGTCTGTTTTATCGGTTTTTATGCTATAAACGACTCCTTTCTCTATTGTGTGACAGTTTTTCCTCTATTTTTGCTGCTTTTCCCTCTCATTCTGTGCCAAAAAGGTATGCAATTCTGGTGTTCACTGGGCACTGATATTCAGCACAACTGCCGTCGGATTACTTTTATTCTTATTATTCCTATTGTGGTCTCAAATGTGACTCAAATCCAGAATTGACTTCAAAAAGAGAGAAACTAATCGATCATTAGTTGAATAAATTGCTGCGAGTTTTGCGACTCATAACTGTCCGCCAGAAAACTAATGGCAAAAATATTTTCGCTCCAAAGAATGTTCTTGATGATCATGGCGAAAATTTATCATCTTAAAAAAGTTTTTAAAGGAAAATCAATTTAAAATTTCTCCGGTAATTTAAAATAAAAGAATTTCAATTTTGAAAACATTTTCGTTTGAGTTATCTTTTATTCTAAACGATTGACTCGATTCGCAATAATCTATTTTAGTTTCCCTTTTTGTTCAATCATTTAATTTCTGGGAAACCCTATTGACTGACATTAGATTATAATTCATATTAAAGTCTGCAGAAAATTCTTTCTCTTCAAAAGTCAATCCTCTATTCTGTGCCGTCTCATCCCAATTGTTCAGTTTCTCAAAAAATGATGCCCAAGGTAGTATAAGTGTAGTAATTTAGCAATACCATCAAAAGTTATCGCAAAATCTATAAAAACATTCACATTTTTAACTGACCTTGAACCAGGATAAAAAAAACTAGTCTAAAGTAACCTTGTTTCAATTTTAATGATGGCAAATTGAGTTTTAAACCTGTTTAATTCCTTTTCACATGTTATTAATGTCTATTTTGGATCAAAATTTAAGTCAAAACTAAAGTTTCTTCTACGCCATGACTACAGATACCTTGGTTATCTCTGATACGGGAGCATTGAAGCGATTCGTAAAACGTTTTTCTGGTTTTTTTTCTCTGTATTTTACTAAACAATATCCAGAATCTAATATATAAAAAGAGGCGAAGAATTGTATGAAAACCCAGACTTCAAAAGTGAAGCTCATATTTATTGAAGAAAAAAATATTTTTTTCTGGTTTTCGGTCTATTTTTATATTCATTGGACCCAAAAACTGATGAATATATTGTCAGTAAGAGGTGCATGAGAAGAAATGACACTAGTTTTATCGTTCACATAGTTTTTGGTGATTATTTTCACCTATGATCAATATATTTTCTTGGCATCATTTTATTACTAGAAAGTGGATCTATTTAACTATTTAAAATTAAAATTGGTACTATTCTTATTTCTGGAGATATTTGGGTTTAAACTCTTATGCAAATCACTAGTTTGATGGATAACATTGTTTTTGCCAATTATCTCCGTTTTTTGACCTAGGATCAGTATGTTATTTCTAAACTATAT
>JAQIWP010000802.1:0-19999 GCA_034695525.1 Euzetes globulus | reverse complement strand
GAGAGAAGGAGAGAGAGAGAAGGAGAGAGAGAGAGAGAGAGAGAGAGAAGGAGGGAGATAGGGAGAGAGAGGGTCTGTTAAAGATATAATGACAAGTGTCGACCATATGCTCTTATAATAACTATTCCTGGAGTTAATTACTACCACAAGGAATATGATATCTCATAAACTCTTTTTCTGAGGAATGATTGGCTTTCTTGGAATCATTACATAGCATTCCAGAGCTTTGAGGGAAAGTGTTTTGGAAAAGTAGTGGAGTGGCTACAAATATAAATTATCTTTTTTAGGAGAAATATTTCGAGAAATAATCTAAAATAAAAAGAAAATTCCTCTCCGATTGGATGTCCACATTAAATGGGGAATTTATCAAATCAACACATATTTCAATTAAGTGTATATCCAATATGAAAATATCAGAGCCTATTTCTATTCATCGAGCATAAGACACTTTTTAACAATTTAAATAGATTTTATAACAATGCATAAATTTATAATAAGTGGTCTAATAGGAGGACCATATATAATATTATATACCAACATATTATTAAATAATTTGATTTAACAATAAATGATAATAATTAATATAAATTAAAAATTCGTTGAAAATTATTAATTGTACTAAAAATTTTGTTTTAAAACACAATATTTACTTATAAACACAGTATTACTTATATTTTTTTACAAAATTTCAACTAATTTTATTTAAGAAATTTTCTAGAAGCTTTCTCGTAAAAGTTTCTAGAAATTTACTTTGGTCCCACCCTTAAAAGGAGTGATAATTAATTTGCTTGGAATTAAATTCGAGTCCAAAAACTGAGTGTAAAAATTGATTGAAAGAATTGATTGAATAAAAAGAAAGTCTAATTAGTATTCATTAAAATTTATCGAAGAAAAAATCGCTTAACAAAGATTTATGCAATCATTAAACCTATCATTTTGAAGACTATCCTGGGCTATAATTATGCAAATTGGAGCTAATAAAGTCGAAAAGGAAATGGCAAGAATAAAACTTTAAAATTCTTTAAGAGTAACTTATCTGAAAAGGATGTGTATTAATGCAAAATTGTTTTACAATTAAGGCAATAATAAACTCCGCGAAAAGAGTCGAATAAATAAAGACTTTATTTTTTATTGCTCTGAAAATAATCATTAAACTAATTGTGAAATACTTTTCTTTGGACAAAAAAATCTCTTAATTGGGAATAAGAGTTAAAATTATTTTTTCCCTTAATTTTTCTTCCAAAAAGAGCAATACTTTAGAAAAGTTCAGCGAAACCTAAGCTCGAGTTAATTAGTGGCAGAAAAATGAGCTTAACTTTCAAAAACGCACAGAGAGTTCAATAAAGTCATAAACAAAGTGACAACTTTTCTAAGCCCTTAAAGGGATAGCGCCTATCATCAGTTCAATGGCTATTAGTGTCACCATTTCCAGAGTCATTCCCGAATTGAAGGGTCACTGATATTCAAGTGTCACATAACTTAAGACCAGAGCTATTCATTTAAGAATGACATCGATTGTGGTCTGCCTAACTAATAACCTTGGGAACAATAACAGCCACGATTCTGGATAATTAAGCGATCGTTGCTTTGAATTCTTGGACCTTTTTTCAGAAGTAATTTTCAGAAGTACTTTTCAAAGAGGCTTTAATTCAGTTATTTTATCAGTAAATGAAAAATAAAATGAGTAAAGCATTTAATAAATTAGCATTAATTGCCATTAAAGTAAAATATGTATAATATTTCTTAATGTTAGAGGTACGCAAGCAGGGTGTAACCACTTATATTTAACCCTACTACAAAAATGAATCGTTAATTGATCCTTGATGATAAAAAATTGCGATACTTTCATTGGCTTAAAAGAATCATGCTGATAATTTACATTAAATTTAAGCAATCCTTGAAAGTCGCATTTTTAATGAATATTTTGTGAATGAAATATAAGTATTCATAATTACCAACGTAATATTTTTTGATATTTTAATTACTGGCACTAATCAAAAATAGTAATTAAGACATAAATTCAATGATAAATATATTTGGAATTCCTTATAAATGGAATAAATGCTCGAAATGAATAACATTAAGTATTTATTATTATTATACCTTTTTCTCAAAGTGCAGGACTAGTTAATTAATTTTTATGCAATTTCTATATAATGTCAGTTTCTCAACAGATCAATCAAGTTTAATAAGTAATTCAAAGTCATTTAAAAAGTCACTAACTGTTATACAAATGATGGGCAAAGGGAGTGGTGTTGTCCTTAGATAACTAGAGTAAATAAAACTTTTAACCAACTTAAGAAGGACAAAGAGAAAGGGAAGCACATCAAAGAAGTCGTTAGATACAAAAGCAGCTCAAACAGACCATTTGGAATCCCCTCCTCCCCCCCGCTATGAAGACTTTCCCACTCTTTGATGAATTAGAGGAACAAATTTTTATGTCCCACCACAGGAGCTTCAATTTGACCATCAGATTATGAGTCGAGTTAGGAGATGACCGGAACAAATGAGTGTTAAACACGTATATCAATTGAAATATACATATATTTAGAACAAATGATTGTCTTATAATTATAACATTGTTCGGTCTGCACAGGTGGTGTACGGAGGATTGCCATCAGGGATTGAGTACAAGAGATTGGCCGAGTATTCTTACATCAATTGTCGAGGACTCTATGAATATCTCCGACTTCTGGACCGCCAAAAACATTCCCAGATTATGTAAAAGTTGTGGCAAACGATAAACAGAAATACGATTCGTATCTGAAGTGGAAAACGTCTTATTGTCCCCAATTAATGGACGAAAAATACTTCTGTGAATTGTGCCGAAAATTGAATGAAAATTCCAAGAGTCCAGAGATAAGTCTTCGACACAGACTTGAGAGCAATGGAAGTGATCTAATCCATTGGTTGTATGACGAGGCCAAGTGTCAGAACTATGCGTTTAGTAATGACTTAAAATTCAATTCAATTCTCATTGTTTTCAATATACTTATTGTTTCGATTACTTATTTAATGTTTTGAACACAAATTCTATTTATTAATTAAATTTGTTTCTTATATTTATTGATATTATTTTGTGAATGACTCTAAGAAGTCGTTCAGAATTGGTTTCAGAATTTAATGTTTACTCTTTCATTAACCATAAGATTTTCCATCGAATTGATAGGAATTTATATAAACTTAAAGGACAAATCCCATGTTCATAGAAATTATGCCCCAAAGTACCACAGCCGAAATTATGATTTTCTGATAGAGGAAGTCATTCTGAACACTGTTTGTATTGAGCATTTTTTGAAATTCCTGTGCATTTTTTTGCTAGAGTGCGTTTAAGTTCGATTTTTTATTCAATGAATTTTAACAAATAAGACATCGTTTCAGACTAAATCAAACATGCTGAACCGATTGGTGACAATTAAAACTTAGTAACTTTAATGGAAAAATTTTAAATGCAATTTTGAGGCGTTATTTGTGAGTTTTCATCAAAATGATGAATTAACTTGGTATTATTTCATGCTCTAGATTGTAAATTTGAAAAAATAAAAAATTCAAAATTTTATAAATTTTCTCTAGAATTTCAGATGAAAAATTTCAATATTTTATTTTGTCAAATTTACAATCTAGAAACAGGAGCTCCACCTTAGATTATGAAAAACTCGATTTTTATTTTTAAAAATGATCAAAAACCTTATTAAAATTTTGAAGTAAAAAATTGAATGATTGAAAAAAACTACAAAAGAGTAAATAATGAGTAGCTATTGTTTAATATCTAACCAATGCGTTATCATTTGTTTTGAAAAATAATGTTTTTGATTTTTGTGGACAAAATGTCTTTTTTCAATAATAATGGATTTTTTAAATTTTAAGATGGAGCCTTTTTTAATGTGTCCTTAGTAAAGTTTAAAGAGTAGTAATTTTTAAAATTTAATTCAACACATTATTTTGTGAGGTTTATTATTTATGAAACTTCAAAGCTTTGAACTTGGGCGCTGGCTGGCGCATTTACGCTACGGGACAGATCACTTTAACAAAGACCAATATTTATCATTTTATAGATAGAGGATTGCAATTTACTGTGAGAATCACAACCATAGGTGAAATTCGCGATGGCTGCCTATCGTTTACCCTCCTTTGTCATTTTTCAATTATGTAAAAAGACTTAAGGGATTGGAAAGAGAATTAAAATAAAAATTGACCAAAGGGAACAAGGGACTAAGTTTCTGAACAATTATGAAGATTAGATAGGATAGAGATTTTAAGAATTAGCAACGGAATTGTTAACATTGCTACAATTGATTGCGCTATTTAGCTTTATGTTGAAATGTTATGTTCAGGGTTGTGACATTAAAGGAAAATGTTTAAAAATTCCATGGCATGTGCAAGGGATATTTTCCAAATTATCCCCCTAGACCGAGATTTGGTCATTTTATCTACCTAGGTTTGAAAAAATTGTCCCAAAAACACAGAAAAACTGACCCTTCGAAATTGTTATTTTACAGTAATGGCGGCCAAAAATTCGGCCATTTTGTCCCTTATTTTAAGAAGATTAGCATTGTAACTTGAATTATAGCTTAATTATAGCATAATTAAGCTAATTAACACTTTAAACGCCCGAAAATAAGCGCATTTAACAACAAAATGGCAGCTTCCGGTCACCGTTTTCGGCCTTCATTTTTGAATAATACCCACCACATATCCCCCTAGATTTTGGTCTGAGATGAGTCATTAACTCCCTGCTATATCCTCCTTAGGGTCACGGATCTTGCACATGTCTGGTCTATGAGCAAGATATAGGAGTAAATGTAGCGGGGATTATGTTTGAGGCAAACCCTTGTTTCTTCAAGAACCTTTATTAGTTACAAGATTCTAGTAAGATTCTTATATAAACATGTAATTAGAGAGTATTCCCAATTAATTTCTATAAAATTTTTAGAATGGAATTTTTGGAATTTTTAAAATAATTATTAATTATGTATTTATATCAAATTCAATTTATATAAGCTTAGAGTAAACCGATAACTTCAACTGATAATAAATTAGCTCTATCTTGAACAGGGGTGTGCAAGTGGGTGGATTTCCTGAAATATCCCTTAAGTTTAAAAATTGGTTCTAGGGGATAATCAACCAAACTTGGGAATAGAAAAATTCGCGCAAGTGGCAATTTTTTGTAATGGCCGCCAAAAAATCCTTTGTTTGAAGGAATTTAGCCATGCAACTTAATTAGGCTAATTAAAGCTTTAAATTACCAGAATTATGCGTATTTGAGAACAGGGTTGCGGCTTTTTCGTTCGCCATTTTGAAAATATCTCTTCCCTATATTTCCTCCTAGGTTTTGGTCGGAAAATGAGTCATTTTCCCCAGCTATATACCTCTAGGGTCATGGACCATGCAAAACCCTAATCTAAATTGTGGAATTAATTTGAAACTTGGTAGATGTGTAGAACAATTCAGCAGCTGTTCGAGATGGACAATTGTAGGATAAGTTTTGAATTCATATCTTAATTATGTTTTGTCTCTAAAAATCACAATTTAAAGTAGTTTCTCAAAATTGAGTTCCGACTACCTTTCACTCCCTTTACTCCCGATTCCCTTAAAGGGATTGGAAAAGGATTGTGAAAAAATTAAAGGAAAGGGAGCAGGAAGGGAGTCAGATTCAGTGTTGTCACTCCCTTTATAATCCCTTTGCTTCAAATGCAAAGAAAAAGTAAATAAAATACAAACTGTAAGCCAATATTTGAGCTCAAAAATCAATCATTTAAAGGCATTGTATGGAAATTAAACTAATTTTATAAGAAAATCAATTATAAATAATTCTTAAATAAGTAAACAATGAGTTGAATATCAAAATAATAGAAATGTAAGTGAAAGACAAGGAATCGATTAATTAAATCTAACATTTAATTTGTATTAAATATTATGAAATATGTCATTTAACAAAAATTTGGCTTAAATTAATCAAGTAAAGGGATTAAAGGGATTGCAAAGGGAGTCTAGAAATTTTGAGGAAAGGGATTGGAAAGGGAGTGAAAATCAAAATTCACCAAAGGGAGCAGCAAGGGACTGGGTTTTTCGACTTTTATAAAGCCTAATAGAACATTAACTTTACTTTTGATGAGTTTTCATAATAATTGAAATACAGAAATGATTGAAAAACAAATAAGTTTTTAATGAATTTTATTCTTCAATAAATGGTTGTACCGTATTGTGTAGTTCAGTAGAGAGGCCAGGGCATTCCACTGAAATCCACCGGTCCTCCCAATCCTGCATCTGCCTCAAGTATTGACATCTAGAAATAATTGAATGAAGAATTTTAATTATTGATTTATAATGAACTGTTCATATAATAGATAAGTAAGGACATAATACATATATTTAGTAATTTTGCCATAGTAGCAGCATGGTAATTTAAAAAATATATACGTACAATCAGACTCATGGCCGCCTCATCACTCTCTTCATTGGCGTCGTTCTGTTGACTGGGATTCCCATTAAAAACAATGTTATTATTAATTCTTTGGTTCATATGAATCGAGTGATTATTCAAATGAGGAACTCCTTCACTGGCTGTGGGAAGAGTCGGCTCCAAAAAGCGCATATTATTATTGATTGGTATCGGCTCTAACTGTGATATATCGGTCAGAGAACTGTTGGACAGGCTCTGGATCGACGGCAGGGATATGTTATCAAAGCTGGTGTTATCTATGCCAGAGTCCGACTGTCCCAAAGATGTCATACTATCACAATGACTACGACTACGGCTGTGGCTATGGCTATGGCTGTGGCTGTGACTATGGCTATGACTATGACTATGATTATGGCTATGACTATAGCTATGACTGCGACTATGACTATGACTGGCGCTGCTCTTAGTGTCGTAGCCACTGCTTGTGCTGATCGACTTCTCATTGATTGAGGAACTACTTCCAGAGCCACACAAGGAGCCATTTATGGAACTGTTTGCTGTATCCAGACTTGAGGGCGGACTGTTTGAGGACTGGCTCGACGATGAAGAGAACTCGTCCGCCCGGCGCTGATCTTCCAATATCTCTTCAGCTATTTGTTGGCCTATTTTCTTGTGTTTCATTCTGTTATTAATGAATCGCTTCATTATTGTAGACGAGGACAGTTGACTGATAGGGCTGTCCGATGATAACAAAGACTTGTGCGATGAATGGCCTGAGAGATTGGTAATATATTCATAATTTAAACATGCTTAAATTAATAATAATATTGGACATTTACCAGAAGAGCCAGAAGAAGGAGGTGTCAGGCCATCAGACGATGCGAGTGATGAGCACTGACTGGTCTTCTCAGCTCTGGTGTCCAGTTCTGTCTGTATGTTAATCATCTGATTTTCTGTGGTCTTTGATTTGTTGATTGATTTGGTTTTGTGTCCAATATTTGTCTCAACGATAGTCTGGTTAATGGAATTGGCGTTGTTTTTGATGGCATCCAAGTCAGGTGTGACCACATTCTCGTTAACGGCTATCATGTACTCGAACTCACGAGTCCACGGATTCTTGAATATCTTCCACAGTGTCTGCAGATAGAGATAGGTTCCGACCTTTGTCTTGAACCGATACGGCGATGAGTTCTTCTTTTCATTTTGGTGCAGGGCTTTTTTTGTAAGATTCAACCAAGGTTTAAACTCTATCTGATTAGACATGTTAAATGTTTAACTACCTCTCCGATGACTCTCAGCCAGGGTTTTGATGTCGTCCGGATGACAGTAGTCATAACAGGATGTGCCCAACATTTCTTGTGGTAAATAACCCAATAGTGGAGTCACTCTATAATATAGTCAAACATTTATTGAATTGTACTTAAAATATAATCAATGAGTGAATGGCACCGACCTCTGGTCCACAAATAGATAGACGCCATCCATTGCGTGCCGAGACGTGTACTCAATTGCTTTGATGGGAAAGTTCTGGTTGTTTGAATTGGGCTGTCTATCCATGGCTGACACCTGGGGCATCACCCGAGCCATAGCCACCAAACAGCCAGTATTGTTATTGGCAGATGTCTCACATTCCATACCGCCCTCTTCGCTGCCACCAGTGCTCGGCGTCCAAGACTTTAGGTAACCCATGCAGTAGAGGTCGCAGTACTTGTCGTTCATTATATTAATTCTTCGCCTTTTCTTTTTGGCCAAACCTTTCAATTCAAAGAACAGTTTAATTAATTTCAATCAAACGATTTGTGCGAAAAAATTTATATATTTTTGCATTAAATTTATTGAAAGAAAAAATTTATTCTTCGACTAAGAATTTAATTCTAGCTTTTTTTTGTCAGTTCCTTTGCAAGTATATTAATTGGACAAACCTTTAATGCCGTTGCCTTCATTTTTGCTCATATAGAATTTGTATTTCATGCGACAGAAGAATGAGCGGCGACTGCCCGGGGACGACTGTATGTGTGTGCCCTGGTTTTGTCCGCCCTGAGTGGCCACGTTATCATCTAATGGTAACAGAGCTTTTGGAATAGCAAAATAAGATTGTCAGTAATTGTTCCCTAAAGATGCCATTGACCTCAAAGTCTATACAAACCGTTAACTCTTAATCCATTAAAAAAAGTACCCTGAAAGTTTTCAAGGAATGATCATGATATGATATACCGGTTCAATTAGAAGCAATTATTTGAATTTTTTTTTTGACAACTTATTACTCTTTTTTTCATCATTGAATGGATGAAAAATTATCAGTTTTTAGACCTGCTTTACACAAACACTTACTCTTTGCGTCGACCAGCTTTTCTTTTGGTGTTTGATCCCAAAGTGATAGCTGTTCCTTCACTTTTGGTATGTCCTTATGGTGTAGAACGTCGAACCAACTGATCCCAAGTAGGTCCCTCTATTCAATTAATCAATTCAGATTAAATTCCATATTCAATTTCTATATATTTTTTAGCTTGTTTAAAGATTTTGACTTCTGTACCCATGTTATTGTTAATTATTGCAGGTTTCTATATTTTTTTAAATGCCCTATTATTTAATGTTAACAATTATGTAATACAAAAGCTATTAAATCTAAAATTTTAAACTGACTAGATCTATCTAATTAGTAGTTAAATGTTCTTCATTATTTACACGCTTTTCTTGGTTTCTTGGTCAATGTTTCCTAATTTATTTTAATCTTCTTCAATATATTTTTCTGAGAATAAAGCTTTACCTTGATGTTTAAATATAAATTGTTGTTATATTGAAATGGCTAATCTTGTCTTTTTTTAGGTGCCTACTTTATACTAGGTAGTAACTCTTCGGCTTAATTCCCTGATTCAGATTCTCATTTGGAATAATTGTACATGTATATTTCTTACACAATCCCGGTTGCTTTTTCCCGGTTGGATCAGGTTGAAGTTTTGTAATATTTAATCCTCTAAAGATTACTTTAGGGCTCAATTAATGTCGGTTTAAAATTACCTTGTTGTAATTGAGAGTTTGCTTGACGCTGTCGGATACGTACAAGATTTTGCCTCGGTCACAGCTAACCACAAATAGAAAGCCTTCAGTCACCTGTTTATTGAGAAATTGAAAATAAAGCAAAAGAAAGTTAAATGAGTAGAACAAAATTTTTAAATAGAATAAATCATCCAGATAATCTCGGATAAACAAGCAAAATCATAAAAAATGATATGCAAAACTCTGTCGAAAGAAAATTCAATTAATTATAGTCTGAGACGAGTAGGCGCTCCTCAGTGGGTATTCCTCAGTAGTCGAACGCCTAGTCATCAAAAATAATTGTGTGAATTTTGTATCGAAACAAAATAATTTTTGATATCTTGGAATTATTTCAATATATCTTTCCTGTAATAACAGTCTATCGATAATATCGTTGGATACAAAACTCGGCGTTTGATTAATGCTGTCGGATATGGCTTTTGAATTCTTAATGGCTTTAATGTGCTGGACAGTCATCCGAAGAACAGTTAGCTTGTCCAGTTTTCTGGTCGATGGTATAGCGTTGCACATGGGCACCAGTTTTGCCAGCTCTTTGATCAGCTGGTTCATTTTCTCACGCCGCCTTTTCTCAATTTCCGAATGATTGTGCTTACGCAATTCATCCAGATTCAGACCAGTGTCCAAATATTCCAACGATGAATCTGTAGCTAAGGCCAATCCATCGTTTCTGTAAATGTTATAAATAAGTATGCTTGGTCGGAAAATCAAAATATTCTAGTCTTCTTTAGTTAAAAGATTTATAACATAGTTTTAAAATAGTCATGGCAAAATATCATACATTTTGCCCAATTCAGATTTTTAATTTAGGCCAAAATGTTTTATGCTATCAAAATTTTGACTCTGAACCATTTTCGATGCTAAGGCTAATTAATGGTAAACTTATCAACAATGATACCCATTATAATTCGCCAATTGTCATATTAGTACTTGGAATAAATAATGAGAAGTCATATCATTTTTGATTTACTACTTTAAGCATGGGTTAATTCAGAATCCAAAATAGTAGATTGTTTTTGGTTAAATGTGATTTTATTAAATAAATGTTATGTATCCAGTAACTTCTTTTAATTTTGTTTACTTGAGCATTCAAAATAAGGATGTTTTCTATTTTTGAACTTGAACATTGTTTACGATTAGCTAACTTTCCAGAAAATTCCATCCATTATTATTTTAGACAGATTCTTCACCAAGCTAGCTTTATCTTTAGCTTGGTATTTCAATTGGTCGATAGAATAAATTATGATAATCTGATCTGATTTACTAGAAAACATTAGTGTCAGGTAACTTGTGCTCAAAGCTCCGTTCAATTCTACTTCTATATAGACATCACTAACTGTCCGATTGAATAATATCAACCAAGAACATTCTGTAGGCTGTAGGGCTGAGCTATTCTCCTCACTCTGATTGGCTATCAGTCAATACAGTCACTAATGGGAAGCAAATGAAACAAATTCTTTGAATTTGTTAAATAATATATCAATAAATTGAATATTAATTATTGCAAATATTTATTGAGTTCGCACTCTATCCGAATGTTTTGTTGTCAAAATACTCACGAAAAGTATGGACATCAAGAATTTCAATTATTTTATGGCTGCAATAAACGGCCGTCCCCTCCCCTGACCTTTAATCAAAGCTTCATTCATTTCAGAGAAAGTTCAGTCAATACTAAACAGAATATTAAGAAAAGAATTCTCGAAAAGTAATTCCATTCAAATTAAACATAATATTTGAGTCGAGAGGGAAAGGGAGAGAGAAGTTCTATAACACACCAATTTTCAAGCCAATTTAATGCTAGATAATTCTGATTTCGCATTTCATTGTTGAAGTCATCAATATAATTTCAAGTTACTTTAGCAACCCATTTGACCAGCTTCATATAATTAACATATTGGGAAATTCTTGAATTCTTTTCAGTGTCCATTAGTAGGATTTACAGATTTGTGCCTGTATTTCAACTTTGATATTTACTAAAATATATGTTCGTGTTAGAATAAAATATTAGTTTAAGTGTGATTACAAATAAGATAACCAAGTTCAATATGACCAGTCCATTTCTTCTTTAGTTAATACTTTAATCTAATGATCATGTCTAATTTTAGCTACAAACAAAACTTACATTTTTGTTTGATAACAAGTTAATACTAACTAAAGTCCTTTGTCTAGTACATTTCTTATATAATCTTATCTTAATTATAAAAGATTACTATTGTCTTGATTAAAATAATAGGTCTATAATCCTAGAAATTGAACAAGGAAATGTACTTAAATTATCTTTGTTCACCATTAATTCTTGTTTGAAATACATAAATTGCTTGATGACTATTTTTCAAGCCCATAAAGTGATAGTCAATACATGAAAGTTAAGATTAAGTTTAGTTTTGTGTTTATCTCTTCAAACACTGAATCTCGTGTCGAATGTCATCAAGAATTTTGAAACCTGGTAATCGACTATCAAATAATGGCATTAAGTGATTGACTTTAATCGCTGTATTCTTGCTAATTTTAGGAAAGCTGTTCAAAAGTAACTTGAAACAAAGCTTGTGATTGCTTTTTCAATAATTATTTTAATATTTTACCATTAAAGATTATCTACTTGCTAAAAACTTAAAGTAATTTACTTAAAATTAAAACTCTAATTGAATCTTAGAATTTTTATTCAGAAGTTGCTAGCCAATTTTATCAAGATTTTGGTAACGAATTGATTTATGAAAAATTGTAGGATAAGAAAGAAGTTTTTGTTTGAGTTATTGCGGTATAATTAAAAACGTGCACAATATTTGACTGGACCTTCTTAGAATATATAGTAATAATTTATTTGCTAACTTTAACTACTTTAACAAGAATGAAATTTGCTCTGATATTTAACCCTGATAATTTCATCTACCTCAAGTTTATACAATTGAAAGCATTTCATTTAAACTAATCAAGTTGAAGTTGAAGTTTAATTGAATTAAGTCTAAGGAATGAAAGATTTAAAACTTTGACCAAAATTTGTTTTGAATTATTCAATGTTTATAACAATTGTTTTGATGAGAGCTTATATAAAGCCAGAAAAAGAGCAAGAATTATGTAAACCTCATTCACTCATTGTTTTATTCTATCAATTGATTAATTATTATAATAATTATTATGCAATTGCTGGGTATTTATTGGAAACAACTTTGATGCATTGAAAAATTTTGCCCCTTAAATCATACTTACCATCAAAGCATATTCTCAATAATAAAAGGAGACTTAAATTAAAATTAAAACAAGCTCCAATTCATAAGTATGCTAGTTCAAATGACTAAATTTTCTTATCGATAGATTGTCGAGCTCTTATTATCAAGTTCAGCCCGGATAAAGCTGGCTCTCTAAAAGCCTTTAGGTGAAACCAGAAACCCAGGTAATTTGAAAATACATGTAGTTATGGTTGACTAGATTTGAATATTCATTGCTTCAAATTGAATGTAATTTCATTTTGATTAAAACGAATATAATTTGGATCTGAAATGCGATATCAAATAATAATAACAGAAAGAATTCTGTCTGCAGTCGAACCCCCATATAGTCAACTATTGCAAGATTGCCTGTTCAATCATTTTTTATTTTATAATAATTAATTATTATTTGCATTTTATTCACAATTAATTACTAATTATTATTTGCAAGCTTTCATTCATATTCTTATACTATTGCTTAACAAATTAATAGCTTGCCCTGGATACTAACAGATTTTATTTGAATGCAAAACAAATACATCAATTTTTTGAAAATGCCAGATACTTTTCAAAAAATATTCTAAATAATTTGAAATCTTATCCTACAAATTCCATTATGCAAATTTCTTTTCCATAGAAATTTTTGAGACTAGTTAATTTATCATCATTTTCCATAGATTATTTAGAATTAAACTAATTTTTCCTACTTTAAAAGGTTTTGCAGCAGTTTGAAACTATTATTAACAATATTGAGCCATGGTAAACTATAATATTTCATAATCTTTAAGTTTACATTAAAATAACATAAAGTATATTAACAAGAGCAATAATGAATTAAACTAAAAAGTAAATAATCCTTTTAGTTTTAAAGATATTCTTATAAATCATCATGAACAATTTTATTAGGCCTCCCAATAATGCTATTATCATATTGTTACCTTGTCTAATTTTAGAAAATTGCGTAAATTAATTTTAAGGTAAAGATCTGGAAACTTACTGATCGTCGTCTTTGCTGTCACTTCTCATAGCACTCAACAGTTGTAATGAATTATTTGTTTTATTTAAAGCCATTTTCGAAACGATTTGCTGTTCCTCTGACTGTTGCTGTGACTCGAGCTGAATAGACGCGGGATCTGCCGATCCGGTCAATTGCATGATGTCTGTGCTCGGAATGTACGACTGATCCTGCATTCCAGACGTCGGCGGATCCGGATATAGGAACTCATTGCCGATTTCGGCAGAGAATAAGTCCTATTATAAGTATAAATAAACTTTTTATCAGAAACTTACGATATATTTAAATAAATCGATAACAACAACAAATATTAATTCAAGTTTAAATCAGGTTAATTGATTAAGATAATTATGAAAAAGGTTAATTTACATTCAAAGAAATCATAATGAACGATTCACATTTGATCAGATATTAAAAATTTATTTCAACAATCTAAACAAATAGAATAAAGGCCAGGTATTTTATCTAGGTCTGACAGGCAATCGTCTCAACACTAAACAGTTTTAGTGACATTTTGTGTGTTTTATAAGCTTTTTATGTAATATAAAACTGTTTGGAAACCGTCTTTTTGCACACAATCTTTCATTTGACTCTTCAGGAGAACTTCAGCGCAAACCAAAACTTTTTTGTCATTTATATAGTCATTGATTTTATTATATACATGTATTTTATTATTTGATTGGATACTGCTGTTCAGGGATGACCAATGACCAAGTACTCCAGTTTAACCATAAAATCACTTTTAAGAATTTTTAAAAATATATTCTCTTTCTCAAAGGTCTACTTGGCTGTGCTTCTGTGCGTTTGGTCATCCCTGGTTCAGTTTAACTGCTATAATCGCTAAATCTCTACTTTTTTCTCCGCATCCCTGCTCTCATATTCCGCTCCACAGACGTCATATGAAAGAGCAGTTATCGCTTCGGATGGAAAACAAAGATTAAGTCGACATAAAGTTTTGAAATTTTGAAAATGAATTTATTATTTAATTAATTTACAAAAAAATGCCGTTATTTTAATAGAGAATTCTTAAATAGTGTCAAGTCTTCAGTTTGTGATCAGGATCAGTTTTCAGCTTTAAACTCTTCTTATAGCACCAAACAATCAGTGCCACAATCAGTAACGCAACAAACTTTCTTAACACCTTGTTTACTGTAGTTGGCGCAATCATCATCATCTTGGCACCATCTCATGTAATTTTGACAGGGCAGTCCTCTTACCGGCGGCGGACATTTATCTGTAATCAATAGAAAACATTTATATTTGACACAAGACTCTCAAAATTGATTTACTTTCTGATTGTACACAAAATACCAGTGCAGACAATAAGCAAACAATAATCAAAGACTTCATTTTATTGGCCGACTGTTACAAAAAAATTATATTTCAATAGTTTTCAATCAATATTTTAAAAATCTTTTTTCTTTTTTCAGTCAATAAAACAAATCATTTAAGTAATTTCGATTTCAACGTGAAGTCTCAAAATTGTATTTGCTTATAAATGTGATCAGCAATTTACCTGGGCTTTTATAAATAAGTTTTAAAGTAAGTTTCCATTAATTGTTGTCAATTGAAGCAAATTGCAGTTAATTGCAGTGAAATTCGCTTTCAGTGAATAAGACTAAAGAATAAGATTCTATTTATCAATTATAAACCCAGGTGGTATCATCTATATCTATATCTATCATCTATTGTGTAAAACTTCAAAACAATATCTTTCTTCTTCAATAGGAAATAAATTTTATGTACTTGAATGTTTAGTTGCTATGCTCCTTTTTAAAAATTAACAGTAATTCAAATAATTTAAACACAAACTTTTAAAAGTAATTCTGTCCTAGGCCTATAATGTAAAATAAACACTGACTTCAATTCAGGTAAGCTTTTGAAACATTTGCTTATCTTAATCTTCGAGTCATTGTTTCATACAATTGTTTTCCTTTATTTATAATTATTTTGTTTTTCTGTAAAAAAGGAGAATTTTAGAATGTGACCCAGAGCGAAATTATAATATTTTGGCAGAGGAAGTCGGGCTGAACAAAGTTTTTTGCTGGGCACTACCTCAATTTCCTGGGCATTTTTTTCGCTAGGGGACGTTAAAGTTGTAATTTTTATCTTGATTATTTCTACAAATGAGACATCGTTTTCTATTAAATCAAGCATGCTAAATCGTTTGACAAGGGTTTCAACTTTATAGCTTTAATGGTTGTAAAGTTTTGACTATTTTTTAAAAATAGAAATTTTGAAATGTAATTTTAAAAATTTATTTGTAATTTTTAACCAAAATGATAAATTAATATATTATTTTATGTTCTAGACAATTTTCAAAACAGAACATAGTCTTTTAACCTTGCCCATCCCTATTGTGATATAAGTCAATGTGGGAATTGCGCATCCGTTTGTCTCAATGTCAATAACTGTTAATTAATCTTGTTAACTGATCAAACAATGATTAATTTTGTTTGGATTGAATTAAACCATAATAAAAATTAGAATAATAAACATTTACCTAGTTTTATGATTTTGTTGTCATTGACAAGTTAATTGCTGTTGTGAGCCATCAAGAATTAAGTCTAAATTCCTTAAAATAAAGTACAAAATGGCAGATTTTTGGGCCGGCATTACTGAAAAATAGCAATTCTAGAGGGGGTCAGTTTCTCTACGTTTTTATGGGACAGCCTTTTTTCAAACCTAGGGGATAAATAACCAAATCTGGGTCTAGGAGGATAATTCGGAAATCACCCTTGAACATCACTGCTTTATACACACTTTAGGTCTCGGACTTGGCTACCCCTGATTTAAAGTGTACAGCTAAGTTCAATTGGTTTTAGCTCGTGCCCAATTGTAATTCTCTGTTGAACCTAGCTGACCAATTGAACCTAGCTGTAATTTCATAAAGCAAATAAAGTTATTGACAAAGTTAATTGATAATTTGATTTATTAGTAAAGTCATAATAAAAACGTTTAATTGAATGTATGACGTATTTATACTTTTGTAACTAAATTTTGATTTAAATTAATGTCCAGATCGTTATTAACAATATTATTGCGATTTATATCATTTTCTAACAAATATTTTCTGAGATAAGACTGAAACATAAGAAAAGGCGATTCGTATAAAAGTGAAAAATTTGCGCCTAAAATATATGAAACAAATAAAATGGTGATATAATTGGACAAAATTGAATAAATATTGATATCAACCAAATCACGTCTTGAGGCCCAAAAGGTCCATACAATCCAGGCGTGAGTCAAATATACGCAATATGTTAATCGCGATAATGGGATGAATGCTTTTGCCGACAAAAATCTGTTAACAAAACCACCGTTTCCTGAGATACACAACCAAACGATTAACGATAGGTTTAAACTCCAAATCAATCTTTTCAGTGGATATACAATCGCTGATATTAACCGATTGTAGGGCTGTTCATAAGCCCAAAAAAGAATGTCATAGAAGCAAATTATGTATCCAATGATAATGACACTCCATATTAACCATAAAGGTTTCTAAAACAATATTGTGAATAACCAAGATCTTTTGATTACAAATATCTAATTCAATACCTTTTTAACTTTTTTTGGTTTATTTTTTGCTACGAAGACTCCGAACAGTAAACCTGCAAAATAAACTGATCCATGTGGCCATGGCTTCCAAAAGAACATCTTGTAGAATGGGTTCCATTCTTTGTCGTCAAACATGAAATCACTTGTAAATCGAAAGATACTTATTAAGTATTAGAAAAATATGACATAGATGACAATTCATAAATGGAGATCAAGTTCATCTTATCAATATTTCAGCCAATATCAAGAAGCCAGAAAATATGAAATATAATATTCAGGTAAAACAAAAGTTGCTGGATGAAAAATTTTCAAGCATTGTAAATAAAATAGGATACCCTTTTGTAGTGAAGACGTGCGCCGCCGGATAGTCATAAATAAAGATCAAAATTGAAGATAATGTAGTGAAAGCCATAATTGTAATCGAGGTCACAATTAAGCCGAGTCTCAAATTTTTAAGCATTGTTAATAAAATAGGAATGGAAAGCCAGAAGAATTGCATATCAGTGCCAATAAACCAGGTATGAAGTGCGCACTAAATCCAAAAAATTTGTTTATTTATATTGTGAGAAGAATGTTTCAATGTTACAATGTTCAATTGCTTTTCATCTGGCTTAATACTCAAGAATGTTTGCATGAATAATAAGTTGTGCCACCAGTTTTTTCGGCAATTTTCTACAATGGGTCCAATATGTGTATTCCAAATGGGTCCGGAGCCCAATGTCGGCAATAAAATAGTGAGAAGAATGAAAATAATGAGTTGAGGGCAGTAGAAGAAGTACGGTACTGGGAGGAACCAATCACAGGGCAGCTTACCTGTGACGTAAACGTATAACAATACGTACACAAACCGTAACCTGAAATATAAATAATATTAAACAAAATAAAGAAAAAACAATACAAATTTTTAAAGAAATAATTTTATTGCATAGGAGTTAAAATAATTTGATTATAATCATTTTTAAAAACATAATAATTTAAATTTAACTCTGGAAGATTATACATTAGAGTTGGATTTGTGTAGCCATAACACAACCAGTTTCCATCTTGCAGTTGGGGATCAACCAATTCTCCAACTGGTGCCGGAACCAAAGAGCCATGCGTGGTATCGATGGAACTTCCATAAACAGGAGACGTATCCATCGGCTGCCAGGTGTAATCCTCCAAAGGCTCAGGAGTTCCAGTTATCCACGAAGAGATGAGATCTGGGCCGGCATCAAATGGAGTCTCCGAACTCCATTAATCGAGAGCGGCCAAAACGGTGTCTCCAATCTCCATAGATGGATCCCAAGACCCCATCGGTGGTGAGAGCTGAGGCTGAGGCGTCTCATCGGGATCGTCCGAGTTGTCGGTCCAGTTGACTGAAGAGGACTCGTCCAATGATATCGGTGTTGAAGCCATACGGGGATTGTCAAAATACCAGTCGGAACTGTGGAGACAAATCCCGTGGATTGGTGGCAGATAGACGCAGTCCTCGCAGATTCCCAATTCGTGGTCATCGGCCTCAAACAATCCGTCCAACGGCTCCACCACCGACAACTCCAACTCCTTTTCTCGGATGAAAGATCCGATCGAAGAAACTGTAAAAGAAAAGGCATTAGATTTTATTAAAAATTATTCTAAGTCCTGAACTTACCATAACCGTAGTTGTAGTCCGATACCTCCGATGGTATATCCAGCATTGGCGGGTTGTTGCGCTGGTATTCCAGGCCCAACTCATCGTCGATTCCGAAGATCATAACCTTAGCGTACATTTTTAAATTAGTTTTACTGAAGTTGACTCTAAGACAATTCAAGAAAGACTGATGAAAATGACAAATTTTCAGGGGTTTATATACGAAATGCTAGCACTACCAAAGGCAGGGACTCTCAAATACCGCTTAAGCACTGTTAATGCTATCTTTGTAGCAAAACCAAAAACCGACACTTTTTCTGGGAACTCTACCTTTGGCTGTACTAAATTTATTATCCTTCTAAAAGGTTTTAAATGGGTTTTTCCAATAAAATCCATTAAGCACTTTGCATTTATTGATAAAATCTATTAGGCACTTAGCTTTTAGCTTTTAGCACTTAACTTAATGGATTTTTTAAGAAATAGTAATTAAGAACTGGAAAATTTCAGTTTTCAAGGATTTTCTAGATATTTCTAGAATTTAGTAAATTTTTATTAAGAAATTAAAATTGATATTAGAATAGATATTAGAATAGATATTAGAATAGATATCAGAATAGATAGAATAGATATTAGAATAGATATTAGAATAGATATTAGAATAGATATTAGAATAGATAGAATAAATATTAGAATAGATATTAGAATAAATATTAGAATAGATATTAGAATAGATATTATAGTAGATATTAGAGAAGTAGATAAGAGTGATATTAAGACTTTAAAAATAAGTAATCCATGTTTTATGAAATTTGGTCATAACTTAAAAACTAATAATTTTATAGATTTCTAACCTTCATTAATTGAATTTGGATGTGTTTTGGAGTATTAAATGATATAAATATCATATATATAATAACTTTGAAAATCTCAGTTTTTGCAATTATTCTAAGTAAATTTTTTGGGGAAAAATTTTCAACTTAAATTTCGAAATCGAAATTTTGTTTTTTGACGAGGTTTCGAAATATGTAATAAAAATCTATGAGACTTTGGGACTATGGGATTTTTTTCAGGAATTTTTGTCATTGGGCAATCTTCGCTTTGATGAACAGAGCAAGGCTCTGTTTACCACACGAGATGCTTCAAAAAAT
>JAQIWP010000801.1:0-20000 GCA_034695525.1 Euzetes globulus | reverse complement strand
CGATCTCCCAAAACATCTTGTAATATTCAAATTGTTTACTTCAAATAATAACTTTTCAATGTTCAAATATTTTTAAAAGTTTTTTTTCTAAAAAAGGATCCTAATAAAGTCAAGTAATTTATTTGTTTTCTTCAATTTTTTTCAAATAAGCTGGTAAATTTTTCATTTAATTTTGATTTTAAATTAAATAAAGTATGATCTAGCAATATTATATAATTTTTGATTAAAAATTTGTCGAATTTTTTCACCTGCCTCAATTATATATGTTTCAATACTATCAAAAAATACATAAATATCTTATATTTTTATTGTTTTAAAAATTATTATAGCTTAAAGTTATTTGCAGTGATTCCCAAGTTTTCTTTTAAAAGAGTATTATTGTATGCGCAAAATTCTTTATGCATTAAATATTCACACAAAGCGTATCAAATGATATGAGTAAAAAATTTAAAAGTTGAGTGAACATCTTGGTTGCCGAAAAGAAACAGTATATTTGTTTGAAAAGTTTTGAGTTTTAAGATTAACTAGCAAAGAACACTAAATTAATTAAAATGTTTTGAGTAGGCATGTGAAAGGGGGGAGATTTTCAGGATTATCCCCTCTAAGTTTGAAAGAAATTGTCCCATAAAAGCGTAGAGAAACTGACCCCACTCCAAAATTTCAAATTTTTAATAATGGTGGCCAAAATGTCTGCCATTTTGTCCCTTTTTAAAGAAATTTAGCATTGTAACTTGAATAATAGCTGAATAAAATGAATACTCATTCATACTTTAATCAATGAAATAAACTTCATTACAATTTATGAATATTTCATTGATTAAAATTCATTTGCTCTTTCAACTTAACAATAAAATCTAAATCAAGTATAAAACTCTTCTTTAAATCACGATATTTTCAATCTTCTTTTTCGAATTTCAGACAATAATCTAGGTACCTTAACATGCTCATAAGCCGATAAAAATTGACCTATCTTCTTTAAAACTAGATGCTTGACAAATCTGCGGCGGTCAAATTCTCGTAATTGAGTACTGATCCAAACCCTTTCCTATTTAGTGATAAAGTAGTAATAAAGGTAGTTTTGCTTATAAAGTAACAAATTTTACAACACTTGCAGTCATGTCTGCCATCTTTAATTAAAAATTTAGCAAGAATTCTCATTTATTAAAATTTCAAAGTTATCATGCACTGATGATTCATTTCTGATACAATAATTGTCGACGTTTTTACGTTAGGGTCAATTAATAATTTCATTAGAAATGAAACGGTTAATCATTTGAATAATATAAAATGTCATTTATTTGGAATATGTTGAGTCAATTAGCAAAACTAATAGTAAATACTTAATTGAATTATGTGATAGAAGTCAGAAAATGATTAATTAATGTTAATTAAGTTTGTGAACAAATTGAATACAAATAGCAATAATTAAAGGCAACAAAAGTAAGAATTCAATACTCATAGCCAGAGCAAGCTTTTCTTGCACTTTTCTCGCTGAGAATCCTACATATACATCTGAACATACACTTAAATTAAGCAAGTCAAATTATAATTATTCATAAAATTTATTTTTAAACCAAAGTTGTGCAAGGGGGAAGCGATTTTCTAAAATATCCCCTAGGTCTGGGATTTGGTTATTTGTCCCCTAAGTGAAAAAAATTGTATCATAAAAACTTAGGGAAACTGACTCCACTCAAAAATTACAATTTTACAGTAATTGCGGCAAAAAAATTCCATTTTGTTCCTTAATTTAAGAAACTTAACATTGTGACTTGAATAATAGCTTAATTATAGCTTAATTAAGCTAATTAACGCTTTAAATTTACGGAAATAAGCATATTTAAGAACAAAAAAATGGCGGAAAATTGGGGTTGCTGGTGGCCATTTTTGAAATATACTCCTCCCTAGTTTGGCCTGAAAATGAGTCATTATCCCCCATTGTCACGGACATTGCACAACTCTGGTTTACAAGGGTCAATAAATTTACAGTGCAATCGCGATATAGTCCTTCGGTCGGGTTCGGTGAATTGAGGGATTATATCGAGAGCAGGATTTAAATTATATAAAATAACTTTTATTGTATTTAAATCCAATTATTCAACTTTTATCTGAGTTTTATCTCATTTTTAAATAATTTCCTTTAATTCAAAATTAATTAAAATAACTTGATAAAGTTCTTAAGTCAACAATGGTCTTAATTTTGTCATTAATTTTTCACTTAATTATAAAGCATTTCTACACTTTTGACCGAAATTTTTGATTGTCTTAATAGCTTTTATTTATACTAACATTTGATGAATAATTCAGAGTTGAAGTTCAAGTTAATGTTCTTTATAAATGAAGGATTATATCGAGATCTAAAATACACTGAAATCTATTACAATGGTTTCAGTATATGAGGAATAATAACGAGAGAAGGACTATATCGAGAGGGATAACAACGAGAACTTTTAACATTATTGTCTATGGAAATGGCTTTTAGTTTTAGCAAATGAAGGATTATATCGCGAGGGACTATATCGCGAGCGCACTGTATTTGTAATATCTGTGGTGTCACTTGGGTTTAATTTCTGACTGATCTTCGAGAATATTCCGAAATTTTGTTGATCACGTGATTTAATAAAAATAATTTTGATCGGGCTAAATTTAACTTAAATAGATATTTATGATGCTTTTTACCTGGGCTTGAATATTCGCTAGCTTTTTAAAGATATTTACGTTTTCTCACCCACTGTGTTTCCTCCCTATGTACGAGATTTAGTCATTTATCCTTTCCCTTAGTTTTGAAAAAAATTATCCCTTAAAAAAGTAGACGAACTAAACCCCTTAAAAATTGCAATTTTATAGAAATGGCGGTCAAAAATTCCATTTTTTAATGGAAAATGGATGCTTCCGATTGCCATTTCCGGCCGCCATGTGGTTTAAATGTTGGCCAAAGGTACATTACAATATCATTTTATGCCAGACATTCATAATCTGAATTGCCTAGACAATTTAATTCAATGCTTTGCTAATTAGTATAATAAAGTATGCCATCACGAGGAGATAGAACTCAATATTAGCTAAAGATAATTTCCATGTTAATCATCAGTTTTCTTAAATCTGAAAATTTAACTTTTTAGTACAATTGACCAAGATTATAGCAGGAATGTGTAAAATCCGTAATCCTATGAGGGTGGTATAGTGACTCATTTTTCAGGCCAAAACCTAGGGGATATAGGGAGGGGATATTTTCAAAATGACAGACACAAAAGCCGTTTTAAAAACGCTTATTTCCGGTAATTTAAAGTGTTAATTAGCTCGGGCTTAACACTTATAAAGCTCAATTAAGCTATTATCCATGTTTTTAAGGTTAAATTTCTAAAAATAAAAAATTAATGGAATTTTTTTGGCCCCAATTACTGAAAAGTGGCAATTTTCGAGGAGGGTCAGTTTTTCTGCGTTTTTAGGGAAAATTTTTCCAAAACCTCGGGGGATAAATGAACAAATCTTGGACCTAGGGGATATTTCGGAAAACCTCCCTTGCACATCCCTGGAGTTGAGTAACTGTTACCCGTATTCTTTGACTTCAGTGATTCGCTCAAAGGATGAGTCCAAAGTGATTTTTAGTTTATTTGCATGGTTTATGCCGTTCTTCTCTTTGGTAACCCTGAATTAATCTAGTCAAATTAGCTATTTCCATAATACTCTTTGCAGGCAATTTAATAATTGACGCTGACAATAATTTCAGATGATTTGATTTGAATGAGAAATGTGTTCTACTAAAATTTAGTATTACTTAATATTAGTACTTGCATTAGATTAGAATCACTAAAAATAACTTAATTAAGTCATTTGACGGCTGATTAAATAGGTTTTATTAATACAATAACTTGCTCAATTTATATTAAGTCAATGATTGGCCAAAAGAGTCTAAAAATTTATAACCGAAAAATTGTTAAACAGTTCCCCTAGGTAATCTTGAAACCAGTAAACAACATTTCCTTTCAATTCGAAAGCATTTAAGACTTGTATAAGTTTATTGGAGCCGCCGTTGATTTGTTTGTTCCAAAATTATTTAATCAATTGCTTCATTCGTATCATTGAATCCATAAATAAATATATAAATAAGTTTTCAGTATTCATAACTGACTTACCTTAAAATCCTAGATACCTGCCCTCAAATTATACTAGATTTTAGGGTAATTTTAAAATAAGTGCTTCAATAACAGCAAAAAAACATTTCCTAATTTTGCTTTTGCTTTCAACCAATGATGTCAAGTCAGCCTAAGAAGATTTTTGATAAAATGTTTCTAGTAAGTGTCTAGGTAAGAGATAAGCAATTTTCCTGCTATCTTTAACTTTTTTAAATAGTTCCTTATAATACCAAATTATCATAAATTATGTTTAATTAATATTAAACTGGTTAAATCCAGTTTAAACATACTTTTACCTAGCTAAGCTTATGTTGATTTTTCAAGAAAACTGGATGGTGACCCTTGTCCTATAAAATTAGCAAACTCTAGGAGATCTTTTTTGTTGTAAATAGTAAAGGATATACCCTTGCCCATCGCTTCTTCAAATTTATCTATTGATATAAGATTTTGAAAATTTAGTCGAAATTTATTAAAACAGATAAAAGATTTTTATTGCATTTGTTGTCATCATAAAAGTGTGTGATTTTTGCCAATTCTTGTCGTAAAACTTTATGGTAAACAATATTCACTTTTATTATTCTCTTAACCGACACATCAATTGATAGCAATTCTGTGACCAAACAAATATTTGTCTGAAACTGTTCAGATCAATGAGAATGTCAATAGTATTGCACTTGAATTTGCCATAATTACTATAATCTACATCAATTTAAACCAAGATGGTGTTGAGTTCAAATTCTTTTGATATAAAATTAGTTTCATTCAAAATTTTAAATAAAACTAGATGTAACCAAAACAAATTAGCCTTTTGAAACAAATTAGCCAGATCATTAGAAAATTAGCATTTTTTGTCTAGAGTCTAAACTTTACAATAAACAGGTGTAATAAGAGAACTATTTATAAGTTGTCAACAGGATAATTAGAATTTTAGTTTATTTTACAGAGGAATTAAGACATTTTTGGATATTATATCGAATTTCAAAATAAGCAATTGTTAAAGAACCTAAAAAAATAATCCGAATATTCCTTATATATTTTGTGAAAAATGTTTTAAATTAAGATTGTAATTGAAATCGAGTTTTAATTAAAAATAATAATTTTGATCTCAAACAAAACGTTTTTTCTTTAATGTTGAAGTAAGTCCTGGAAATTAGATTAGGTCTCCATATTATTCTTTCAAATTATTTGAAGGAAAACAAAAAACTGAGCCTTAAATACATTAAAGAATTATACAGACTATCGGCTGTTCTAAGCGCTCGACTTCACTGAAGAACTCTTGACTGAGTGGAAGCTTAACTGTTATATCATTTGATATTATCACTAATCAAACGCATTAACTCTATTCTAGTTTTCATATAATCTGAAAAAAGATTTTGATTATTGTTTGCATTTGATTTTGAATAACAGCTGTCTCTTCACAATAGTTTCATTTGTGTCATAATCGGAGCCTATTTATAAATTAAAGTATTCATATCCTTCTCTTATTGCAAGACTGTTGACAAAGTAGAAGGTAGAAACAAACTTTTAGATGGGAAGCTCATACTACACCCACTGTCTTAAAATGAGATCTGATTGGTAAAGTGTCGCTTACAATTAATTCCTGTTCTGTGTTTGTGTTTTATCTGTTTTGAAGCTAAACTTGATAATGCCAATTTAACTTAATATTCTCAGTTTACGGACAACTCTATTTCATTTGTCTTTTGAATGCCAGAAATAAGTAGTTGAAGTGATGAGCAAGGTTATAAAGCGTGGTTGAGACCAATCAAAGCGATGATTGATTATTTATGTCGCCTTTAATAAGGGTTTTATCATCCTTTCGGTCACTTGACTCACAAAAGCGCTGATAATGTTTTCCTATCGAACAAAAGGACAGACTCTTTGTTCCGACGACTGCCTACGAGTCCGCAAAACAAATGTCATTTAATCCAGAATTGAAACTTAAGGCATCAAACAATTTATTTTGTCTTATATTCTCTTGTCTTTCAATTATCTTCAGTACTGGTCATAAATACATGTATTGATGACATATTGTAAGAGTTTCGGAAAATTATTGTTTTATTTTGATAACAATTTTCAACAAATATCTCAAATAATTTTATTTTTAATATAAAAACACTATTTTTCAATGCATTTAAACACATATTTAATATCAATAATTAGCTTAAATAATAAGAATAATTATTTTTCTTTCAAAAAATTAGACGCAATTTAAAATATGAATTACAATCAAATAATTTATTTAAATGATTAATAATATATTTATATTGAAAATGTTTTTACACAATTAGAGACAACTTGACTGAGATCTTGAATGAGTGTCTGATTTAAGTAATTAATTCTCTATACAAGTGCTGCGAATAATTAATCGATAAAAATAACGGAAAGCAAACAAATCATTAGACATTTTTTCAGCGAAATTCTAATCAATGGTATTATTAAGTACTTCTCAAATGAATAATAAATTTATTGATATATTGGATAAAAATCAAAGTTCACAAACAATGATATCATTGAAAGATAGAGAAAGCCCTGGAAATACAATACAATTAACCGAAATGCATGAAAACATTATCTCTACTTTCGGCCGCTTTTTTCAAGAAAGGTCTCGGATGAGTATACAATGACGCTATAATACAAAGATAATACAAGTGATTAACTCAACTTTAATTGTTTTTCTTTCTACCAAAAACTATAAATAACATTATATTAGATATGATTACTGACCTATGAATGCGTGTGGTATGAAATATCTGGTTCTGGGCGATCGCGCCACCACTTGGTATGGGTTTGGGTCGTATAGATTGGACTCCATTTGGTCGCCATTCGAATAGGAAGATGTATCTAATTCATTGGACGCATCACTGCCGTCGGTGCCCATAGTTTCTCCGAGTCTGACTGTTGCCGGTTCTGAACGCTTTCCGAAATGCATAATGTTATGACCTCCCCGTCCGAATCGCATTATATTATGGCTATGGGCTGCAGCCGCTCTCTTCAGTAAACTGTCTTCACTATCAAAAGCAGCGGCTTTTCAAATAATGATAAAAACAAAACCATTATCTTTAAAGTCATTGACTGCTTAAGATTTGGAATATAAAGGATGAATATCTAATGACTTGAGAAACACAGCACTCATTTACAGTCCATTTACTCTCGAAATCGCTTGCAATTCGAAGATATGTTCGCTCAATATCTGCAGCCATCAAAATGAATGACCGATTCCTTAATAACCAAAACATTTAGTGACAATCTATTAAAAATCTCTTGAAATTCGACAGACAAAGCGGTGATTGTCTTCTGAATCATCTGAAACCTAATTAACCCAAAACTATCGAAAACATTTGACTTGAAATGTAAGGAATCTCTTCTAATGGCTAACAGACTATTAAATGAAGTATTTATATTTGAATCTCAATTACTGATCAATTGATAAATAGAGCGATGAATTCACATCAATAACAAAACTATTCGGACTATTTCTAACTTCTAGTTCATTATAATTCCAAACATTGCATTCTAGTAGGATTTGAGTCATAAAAGACGAATTGATTCGTTATTTCCATAATTTAGTTATTTTGAAAATTTCAAAAACGACTAAAAATAAATTGAAAATCCCCTATAATTCTGGCATTTTTTTGGTCGCCAATCCCTTCACCGAAAATATCAATGTCAAAAAAGCCTTTTGACATTTTTCTACCAACTGGATCAATATAGTAATTCTCATTTCATTTAAAGTCTGGATGTCATTAGATTTTATTCAAGTTTTTCTTATATTTCACTTTCATTTCATTTCTGTTAATTTAATATAAATATTGAAATACAATATGACAGACAAAACATGAGCGAAAAAAATATTCATTTTCATCGGGGATTACATTTTTAACTGGAAATATAATGTCTGCGAGGCATTCATTATTCTGTGCAAAGCATACATTCTGTAAAATTCAATTGACTTCTGTTGACAATGTGTTAAACAAATAGCATTAATAGTTGAACACAAAAAACTAATTTATTATTCCATAAAACAAAGAAAGAAATGTTCTTAAATGCGGATAAAACTGTCTCTCAATTTGATGATTTTAAAAGACATTATCGTCTGATATTTAATTATTTTATTTTCAATTATTTTAAACTAAATTATTTAAAGACAAATCGAAGTAATGCAGGAAAGTCTGATTTAGGGGGCTGTCAGCCAGAAATCTCTTTATGTGTGGGTTTATCAAGACAATCAGTATCATTTAAGATTAATCAAGTAAAATTAATGTCTCATATAATCTCGATAAAATGAGTAAGCCTTTTTGTTTTGTTTTTCGTTTGAACTTACTTAAATGTTTATAAGTACAGTTCTTATAATTGATTTATTTCGTAGTCTTTCAATTGTAGAGATTTTTATCAATGAAAACAAATATTAAACTACGGTTTGTATAGTCAATAAAATCATTAAAAGTTTCAATAAATTAATGATTAGTTAAACAAATGGTATTTTGTAATCATTAGAACCAAATGTTTTTGTTATTCAATTATTGTTGGAGTAAAACGTTTGAACTGAAAAACAGTGATATTATTTGAAAGCAATCCTCTGAGAGAATACAAATAAAGTCTTATAGGCGAACAAATTCAAGGCATTGGAGACAATTTAAAAACCAGTCCTTCATTTGTCTCATTAAAATTCGATTTGGAGTCAAATGTTTTTTATGTCAAATTCCAGAAAAATATGAAGTGAAGAGCAAAGAGTGAAAATCGATGTTTCGGTTACTTAACTCTAGTCAAGTCCTGCTGGAGTAAAGGTTAGGCCTTGTATTCAGTTTTTTATATTGACTCATGGAAGTGAAGCATAGGTTAAGGCACAGGAAATCCTTAGCTCTGAATAATTAATTTGACACTAAAAGAGATGAACAACAATGAAAGCTGAGAACGACTTCAAACTATTTGTATAAAAGCAAAGACTTAGTAATTGTTTCAACGAAAAAATGTCCTCAAATTGAATTAAAGTTCTCTTCGATGATAAAAAAACTCACAATGTGTTGATTCAATTGAATTTGCATGTATAGAATATATTTAAATTAAGTTAATGGTTCAATAATTGATACATAAATAATTGAGAATTAATAATTGTTTTCAAGCAAAAGTTACAGCTATTATTTAAGTTACAATGCTAGATTTCTTAAAATAAGGGATAAAATGGCTGATTTTTTGGCCGCCATTACTAAAACATGTCAATTTTAAGCCGTCATTACTGAAAAATGGCAATTCTCGAGGAGGTCAGTTTCTCTGCGTTTTTATATGACAATTTTTTCTCAAACCTAGCGAGATAAATGACCAAAACTCGGTCTAGTGGATAATTTGGAAAATTCCCCTTGCACATCTCTGATCAAAACAGAATTTCGAACAGAATGGAAGTACAATAATAAGACGATTAAATAGTTAATCTTTCCTCTAGTTTCTAAGGACTTTGCATTTTTTCAAGAAATTAAAATAAATAAATAATTATAATTCAAACGATCTTGTAACAAAAGTGTGCATTGTTCGTTGTGTATTTCTGACAAAAAAATACATTTTAGGTGATCTTGGTATATGATTTACATTCACTGATCACTGATTGATATCATATCTTCATATTAGTCTAATATTAATGGGTTTTGAATATTTGATCAGTGATTTGAGAAAAATTATCAATTCTTGGACAAAATAATAGGCCTAATGTTTGATAATTCGAAGACTGATTAACAAATGGAAAACAAAAAACAAATCTATTGTTCATTTGGATTAGGTTTCGCCCTAAACTATTAGGATGTAAAAAATGTGAATTAACCTGATTTATAAACAACTTTGAATATAAGTATATGATATAAATGGTACCCAAAAATAAAAATTCAATATTTCGCATCTGATTTAAACTCATTTGTAACTAATTTCGAACACTCCTTAAGTCAAGAAATGGATAAATGAATTGTGTCTAACATTCAAATGATTTTTGGGATGTTTTCAATCAGTTCTTTGAATAAATGTGTTGAGAAAGTAGAAGACAAATACATTCATTTATAATCTAATTGTTTTAATTTTAATTTATGCTGTGTTTGGTTCAAGTTGAAGATATTTCTAATTAATTTCTTCACATTTGAAATAAGAACAAATCAGCTATTTAACTGTTTTGCGTTTGGATTCAGCTTTTTATTTATAACTCTGTCCCTCCAACTTTCAATTTGAAGAGTTCAATGAATTAGAAGAAACAATTAAAAATAAAGGTACTTGTAGAATATTATCCATGTAAAGCTTCAAAATACATTATTAACCGTTTTGGTCAACTAACAAACATCTTGCAATCAATATGAACGTAATCAAATTTAGTGATTTGAATAAAGTTTGTTGCATATGATAGTGCCATGCTACGGATAAATAAGTTTTATGAAGTTTGACGGATCATATCAACTGAAATTTATTGCTGTCATATTTCACCAAAGACTTAATCATTCATTTCTGGGAATATGCTAAATGTGCTATCAAATTTTTATAGCCATTATCTTCTCAATAGCATAACTGTTCAAAGTCTAAATGAAATATCCTTTGAGTGAATTTTCAGTCCGTTTATTCCGTCATCGGTTTGACAAAATCAGAGTTTGCATCTTCTGATCAACTGATAAAATGGCATTTTTCATAAAAGCCTATTATTTTTCAAAAGTTTAGATTCTGTTAAAAATGAAATACATAATCGATGCACGATATGAGACAAAAGACTAAAATTGTAATTATTTTCCAGTCTTTTGTTAGAATCACATTTCATTTGACAGAAGAGTTCTTAATTTTATGATAAAAATGAAATAAAAGATTAATTTGTTTGATTTAAAATTACAACACTTTTGGTTCTGCAATTAGTGGACTGATATTTGATTTTTAATGAGTAATTAAAGAAGAGTTAGTAATAGTAGAACTAAAATAGACTTACAGTTGTGTTGTGCGACGGCTAATGAAATCAACATCAAAGTGATTACGAAGTAATAGCAATATTGGGGTCCAATCGGTCGTATCGTTACACTGATTCTCGTTGATTGCATTTTCCCTTTAAAACACCGGTTGAGCGCAAACTATAATCAAATTAATGTTAATGTCGTTTACAGCTCCCATCTTAGTTTTAATAATTGAATTGATTGCTAATCATATGGACTTTCAGAGGGTTTCTCACCAAAATATTCCAGTTATTCAGAGTTTTCAAGTCTTTCAAAAATTAAGTCTTCACTTCAAAAGCCCTGGAATAAAAAAAAATTTAATTGAAATCAATTAATTTCTAATGAATGCTTTCAACTGTTTTTATTTAACATTTAACTAATTTATAAAATGTATATTTATTTAGCGAATCCATAGAAATTTAAGTTTAATGTCAATGAGTAAGGTTATGAATTGCCTTGAAATTCATATACAAATTATGCGAAATTAAATGAATGGCATTTAATTAACAAGTTTGCCAAAAGATTTCATAACAGTAATGTCAGAGTAATGTCCCCAAAGAGACAATCGGCTAATTTTTATCGCTTCCGTAGAAAGAAATCTGAATAAACATTTTTTTCTCGAATATTAAATGAGATGAAAACTATTCAATTAATTGGTATTAGCTCATATCGCTATGCCTTTGAATCATAATAGCCTTCTCTAATGAATTAATGTTTGATTATTAAATATCATGCATATAAATCAGATTTCGAAAATAATCATTCAAAGGGCCTGCCGCAAAGGTTTTGCCTAGAATTTTAAGGTAGGTCAAATCTATATTAATTCCTAATCGAAAAGTTTGAGCGATTCGAGTTGTTTTAACTCAATTTTACAATACTTTGAAAAGTCTAAGTATGTCTTCACTTCATATTTCATTTCGAAGACTTTAACTCGAAATTCATACTATATTTTAGAGAAATGATCTGAAAGTTAACACTAATGGCACTCAAGAGAGGCGTAATGTTTTCGGTCAATACATTCAGATCTGTTTAATGTATACGAAATTTAAATTTTAAAAACATTAAATATTTGAAACTCAATCCATTTTTAATCCATTTATAATATATTTGATTGTTTTGGATTTACAATTTATTATAAATGGCAGCCATTTGATGGACAGTTCAAACTTAAAACCTTATAAATAGAAATCTGCATGTTATTTTTCAAGACTTAGCCAGAGTTTGCGCTAGTTAGTAGTTGCTCTAAATCCGATTATCTGAATGCCGTATGCAAATGAATGGTTGATATCATTAATTGTTTAAGAAATGGATCAGCTAAAAGAGATATCTAAAAGTTACCAATATTTGATACAAAGTACCAGGTCAAAGGTGAATAGATATTAAAGTGTGTCCAAATTGAGTTGAGACTAAAAGCAAGCACAGTTGTATGGTAACAGTGCTTGCATTCAGTCTCAACTCAATTTGGACAGACTTTATATGGTTTGACTGAGGGACTGGCATAAGATGGAATGCTTACCAATGAGTCAAACATATGTTTCAATGATCTTTGAATAATCTATTTTCAGATGTATCTTAAAATTCTGAAATTTTTTCATTAAATTCAGTATTTATGGCAATAAAAAAGTGCAAATTTATATATTTGTAAGGTTACAAAAAACTGTATTTAAAAAAATTTAGCGTTGGATTTGGATTTGAAATGTTTAAGCCATTTGTGAACTAAAGGTAATTGCAATTTAGTTCATCCAAAAGGTACTTCACATAAACGATAAACAATTTTAATTTCCATAAATTAATGGAATAATTATTCAAATATTTATTTTTTATTGCCAAACGAAATGTTGAACTGACTTCTTCGAAAAGATTAAAACAGGGGTCGCCAAGACTTGAGGTCTCAAAGGAACATTCTGAAAATTGATTTTGAATCTGAGTCTATAAGGGATAGAATTACCAAAACTATTATTTTGAAAAAAGAGCTAAAGTTGGAAAACAATCTTGTGAATGTCGTTTACAAATCCATTGACATCAAAGTCTGGTTTGAATTCTAAACACTAAAGCAATATTTTGCTTATACCAACCTTGGCTATATTTGGTTTAAAATGAATTGTTTAGAATATTTAGAGAATAATTCTAATTTAAAAGACTCTTTTTAATACTGTTGATGAAAATTCAAACATTTAATTACTTTAATCGCTTGAAATTTTTCTCCTCTGATTCCCAAATGATTTGAATACTGTTTTGAAAGAAAAGCCAGTCATTAAACAGCTCTAAAGTTCCAAAGTAACTGAAATGCTTTTTATAACAAACTTTTAAATAATTTTTCCAAAACCTCAATTCAAATGTTTTCATTTTTCTATTCAAATTCAATTAGAGATATTTGAGAACTTTTGAAACTTTACTATTTTTCTCAATTCATTTAGAAATAAAAATTCATTTCAAACAAATTGAAACAACTTATAAAAGAAAATGACATTTCTTCACTGATATTTTAGCTTATCTATTTGCAATCGAAATTCTAGTTGCGTTTCCTTTTCATGATACAACTTTAAAATAGTTTCTATGAGATTTTTCTGTTTGAATTCGAGTAACCAGGTCTACTTAACAACATGATCCTCTCCGATTTAAAGATGCTCTCCTGCAAATTATTTTACCTATCTTGTTTTTGTCAATATATTGGATGAAAAGCTAATTAATACCTGCTTGGTTTCTTCATTTGAATATGGCAATATTAGTTTGATTATTTTTAATGAAATATTTGTTGAAAAAGAGATTAAAATATTAACTTTGAATGAAATCATTTGAAACGCTTTAAATTCAAAAATTCTTTATTCGTTGAGAGAAATGATTTTAATTTGAATGTTTAAAATAGGATTCATTTTTATAAATCAAAAGTTAATCGCTTGAAAAATCATTAAAAGAGTGAAAATATCTTTGAATACTACAAAACTGATTTAAACAGATTTTAATTACATAATAAAAAGATATTTATATAAAACTATTCACTTTTGTCTCATTTAATTTTTTTTCTTGATTCAATTTCCTCTGAAATATATTTCTTTAATAATAACTACTTTGAAAGGTTTTTATAAAAACCTAATTTTATTAAATTTTAAATTAATGATTTGCAAACATTCTTGTAAAACCTTTCAAAATTCATTTTTGACAAATTACCTGACAAATGTAGTATAAATTTATATAAAGAGTATATAAATATTTAGTTGCAGAGGTTTTTAATGAATATCCTCAAAATGTTTAAAGATTATTTACTTCATAAATGTTTTGAAAAATTGAAATGTCGTGCTTTATCACGATAAAGTTCCTTAAATTCCATTATTTGACCATTATAATTTTTCTTGTGAATCTATTTGTTCTCAATTTTTCACAGAATTTTGTTAAAATGTATTTATTTTATTGGTAAATGTGAAATGGTCAAGGCGGTTCAGACACGAATACTTTTTGCAAACCTTTATATATTGAAAATCTTGCTAAACTTGTTAACTAATTCTCAAAACAAACATTTTTAACACATCAAATAAATTTATTCAAGTTTACTGAAAAAAGGCTAAACAATCCATTAAATGTTTAATACCTTGACTATTCTGGCTTATTGATCAAACCATGTTTTTGAAAAATTATTAAAAGATTTAATGGAATTTCTATGGATTTGTTTATCTTATAAATCGTATGAAATAAGAAGAGAGTTGAAAAAGTATGCAAGCAGAATATTTTGCAACGAACCTCTTGTTACATAAATGATCCTGTAAACATAGAAAACACTTCGTTCTCTCTTTGCTTATATACTAACTGAACAGTCCTTTAAGTTTTCAAAATAATTGAATTTAAGAGAAGAAAAAAGATTGATATAAAACATAAGACAAACTAATAATATTTTGAATGTTTGAAAATTGGAATATTTGTTTTAAACCAAAATTCTTATCCAGTATTGGAATATTGAAATATTGGACCCGGAGCTAAACCGCCTCCCATGGATTCTATCAAATATATTGGTTTTGTATATTCCATTGAATAAGGATAATAATTTTTTGGACAACATTATACATCTTGAATTTAAAAGTATTGAAACCAGTTCCATGTGAAACTTACATAACATTGCTAGTGGCAAAATTAATTGAAAAGTTCCAGTAAATTCTATTTAATTATTTGATTCAAAAAACTGTAAATAATAAATAAAAAGTTTATTTTTCTGTCAAAAACAGTTTTGCATTTGTTTTAGGTTTGAATTTAATTTCAAAAGTTTTCAACTGATTTCTCAATTATGTGATTACTCTTAAACTAACCAAAGAGCTTGCACAAAATGCATGTAAGTGATTATTTAAATTCCTAGATTGAAATTGAATGAAAGCATTCAAATGACCATAATCATAAATTGTGATTCATAAAAACAGCCTTTTAAGGGAAAAATCATCGTTTTTCACATTCCCTGAGAAATAATAGAAAGTGAAAACATTTTGATTGTAAAAAATCATCAAAAATTTGTTGACTGAAAACTTGTTTTTCTCGAATCGAATAAATCAACTAGAACACTAATTTGGTTCAATCAGCACCGTTTCTCCATTAAATACAAGTTAAGCTATCCATTAGATTTTGTCGCTTCAGTTTCTCAATCAATAAAACTATCTAAATGAACAGGTTAACCTTTTTTGCAATCAGTCACAAATGTCTGACAACAATCTTTAAAGGAAATGTATTGAATGGGATCAGATATAGTGATGATTCAATTCATTGACAAAGAAGTTTGATATCCATTTTACAGATCATTTAATGGAAATTTCGTGACTTATTATAAGAAAATAGCAAATAATGACTTACTTTGAAGGGAAGTACAAAAGAAGCAAATTTGAAGCAATGATAGGCCACAGAGAAGAGGTTGAGTAGAGTTGTGATGAAAACCAAATCTAATGTTTAATCCTAAGACAAAGACTAATTAACACAAAAACTGGTTTCTTCCGAACAGAACTCAATTGGTTTTGTCTATTACTGAAGTCGCGAACCCGTAATCAAACACTTTTTATTCGGCACCCAATTTAACTTTAGGCCTATAAAAGAGCCAGTCTTAATGTTGGGGCGAGCGTTTGCGCACCGCTTCCACTGGTTGTGCCTTCGGCTGTGCTATTGTCTTATGAAACACTCACACTTTTTGTGAGCGCAAACCAATTCACGCAATACTTATATCATTACATAATATGTTGGCTTTTTATCGCAAAATAATTTTCGACAATCATTGAGAAAAAAAGTTGAGCCCAAAGTCTATATACCTTTTGATGGCCATAACATTTGACACTTTACTTCTTATCGGCAATTCTCAAAAAGTTATAATCTTTTTATTATTAAAGTTTTGCCTCAAATTTCAAAGATTACTATTTTGTTGCAAAGAATCGAAAGATTAAAACGAATTAATTCCAAGTGTTTTGCAAAAGAGAAAAATGAGAGATTTGTATCACAATTATGTTAATTATGAATAATTAAATTTATTTTTATTCAACTATTTGCTAGTTTTCTGATCCAACTTTTCTAAGGTATTACCACTAAATTATGTATGAATTTTCTGTTATTCTCTTAATTATGTAAATGTTTTGTAACTGTTTGTCACAGAATCAGTGCTTTGAGCACTAATTGAAAAAAATATGTTTCAGCTCTTGAATCTCTCCAATGGAGTTTTGAAGGAAAGTTTCATCAGAATCTCATCATTTTCTTTGTGGCACATTTTGGAAACACCTGTGAACTGATAGGTTTTACCGATTCTTGCAGTGAAACTATAATAGTAATAGTAATGAAACATTTGATGACTCGATATAAATAAAACATACGATTCAAAGCGATTCCATTAAAGCCTGAATTTGTTTTCAATATATCCCAAAGCATTCTATAAAAAGACACTCAACTGACAAACGAATGGAGAGACTGAGTGAGAAAATGACATCAACTATAAGTCCATCAAAAGATTCTTTCCTCAAAGTTCATAATTATATTTGAATTCTTAATCAGTATTTTTGCAATTTTTTCAAAACAAGTCCTTCACTTAATTATTGATTTTTATAATAAATTTCATAGCATTGATAAATTAATAATTGTCGGCTTGTCATTAAAATTAATCATAACACTAATCATAATCAAGACATTCATAATATATAGTTGCAACTAATCAAAATTTTACTTTTCTTGGAACTTTGATGTTCAAAATCGATCGATCGATCTTTTGATAGTCTTTCGTCAATTCAATACATTTCAGAGCCATTATTTTGATACTCAATTCACGAAATAATCTTTAATGTTTTGTTTTGCTTTCAGTTCATGTGTTTCGAATAATTTGTAAGAAATGTCAAATGTCTTAGACTTATATCACAACCACTTTGCAAACAAAAATATTATGAAATATTTTGATTAAATCAATATTTACTTTATTCGTTGGAAAAAGAATAAAAACGTAAATAAAAATGAATTAGTGGTCGAGTGATCAGATATTCTTGTTTCTCCTTAATTAAGAGCTTATTCTACACAATATTTTCAAATTTAAATTAAACTGATTGGAAAATATTCTTGAGATAGAGATCTTCCATTTAAAGTTTAAAAAACAATAGCTTATATACGAAAAGTCTTGATTTTCCCCAAAGTATGTCATTGAATTTGCTTTTTTTGAGCTGATCATGGACCAAGATTTTGGAATAACTCAGACAAATTAAAATAATTTTCAGACAATATAACTATAACTAGAAAAGTTAATCAGATCAAAGTTATGAAAATGTATGAATTAGAAAAACTCATCCATTGATAAATGATCTCTGATTTAAATGAAAATAATGACACAATTCATGTGATTATATTATTCTATTTATACCCGAAATAAAAGTTCTTTTATTGCAATTATATTCACAAGAAAGACATTAATTTCTTAGAAAACATTTCATGAAAAGTTTGAAAAATCAACAAAGCATTTATGCAAAAAAGAGATAATAAAAGAGACAATTATTCATATTTTTTCGTTTGTCTATAAAGTGAAAGATATTTATTCAAATCAAATGCTGGATATATCAGAAATACTTTACTCAATTGACTTCATTCATCAATTGAAATACATTTCTTTTAGAATCTAATGACTCATACGTTATTAATATAGTTTATTTACTAAAACAGAATCACTTTTCATAATTTTATTTATTTATCGCAAATAACACTTAACTTTTCGTTCAATAAAACTTCTGATCGATTAGTTGTCAAACATATTATATCATTAATTATCGATTTCTATTTAGTTCTTATGCTTTCTTTAAAAAACAATAAAATTGCCAGATCGTAATTGCTCTTAGGGTAAATCAAAGAATTTTGCTGTGCAATACTTATTATATTTTATATTTTTCATTTTAGATGAAATGTTTATAAATTTGATCAATCATTACCGACTCATATCTGATTTGTTTCCTCTTTTTAAGTCAAAAGAATTTAAATAATATTTTCCTTATTTTTGTTCTTTTAGAAACATTTTATTCAAATTTTTATTATTATAAGCGATTCAGAAAGAAATTTAATATAAAATATTTTATATCTATTTCAACGCAAGTAATGGAATATTTTTGATAATATGCAGAGTTTTGCGGACAAGTCGTTCATTAATTTGATAAATTAAAAAATATTTCATTAAAGGAATTCAAAGCTTCCAAACTTTTTTTAATTAACTGCAGAGCTTTTCTTCCATTGAATTTCAAATATTATTTCCTCAAAAGCATTAACTAATTGGTGACTAAAAGTTAAACATAAAATGAATTAAACCACTCTTTGTTTCAATTGTGTTAAACCTATTAGATCGAACCTTCATATTTTATATGAAAATGTTACCAAGAAGCTAAATGTCTTTTCATTGATATATTTGAACGAATGAATGTGAGGACATACCTGAGAATAGTGCGAATAAAACCAAAACTAAAGTAAATATCGAATCAGAAATTTGATTAAACGAAAATATTTATCTTACTTTAGGTACCTATCGATTAATTCTCAACTAATTATAACCCAACAGTTGTCACAAAGAAGTTTTCCAAAGCATTTTCATCAGGGATTAGCAAGCTCGTCGATTCCAGGGGAGAGTAAAAATGACGAATTTTTGGCAGATTTGCTAGGGAGGGGGGTTTTTTTTAATGAAAAACATGGGGAACGGAAATGGAGGCTGAAAACCCAGTTTTTCCCCTTAAATAATAAATGAGCTTATTTGGGGAAATTTTAAGAATTTATTACTTTAATTTATCATAATTAAGCTACTATTAACATTTCAAAACAAAATTGCTTAAAATGAAGAACAAAATGGCTGATTTTTAGCCTATATTACCGACAAATGTCCGCACGGCTAATTTTTTCAAGGGGGCCTTCCAGTGCTCGCAAAGCTAGGGTGTTTTCCGATTTTTTTTAAAGAAGGTTTTTGGCCTGACCTTCTTGCTGACCCCTGATTTTTATTTGATTTCTGTTTACTTAGCGATTAGAGTTTTACATTGAATTTTTTTATTCAATGATTGAATGAAACAATTCTTGTCTTCATTTGGTCTCAATTTGAATTTAATGCAGACAGCTTTTTCATAATGGTGAGTTATCTAGAATGCAGTCTAGACAACTCTGTAGCTTTGATGAGGGAATCCACTAAAATGAATCTTAGAAAATTTGTCTCATTCACATTCACAATACATGAATAAAAGCCTGCAATTTGTGAATTACTTGAATGAATAGACAGCAATATTGAGACTTATGCCCATGCTAGTTGAGCCAAATTAATAAGTATGTCACCTAAATAAATAGCCAGGAGCTTTAAGTTTACAACCAGGGTTATGACAGGGTAGCCAAGGTTCGAGACCTCAGGGGAGGGTAAAATGGCGGATTTTTTCTCAAACCTCAGAGGGTTTAAGGGGAGAGTATTTTTCAAGATGGC
>JAQIWP010000800.1:0-20008 GCA_034695525.1 Euzetes globulus | reverse complement strand
ATGCTAAGAGTGTACTCTTATTCGGGTAACAGTACACCCATTTTTGAAGTTTCACGAAAATGCCCTTTCACATATAAGACATGTTCTCTTATGAGAGGTAATAGGTTATAAAAATCTTGATAATTATAGTTCATTTTCTTCTATAATTCATTAAAAATATATTTCAAACAATGAGAAACATATCATTCAATTCTAATCATTACCATTGGGTCCGGAATTAGTTTTATCTAATTTATCGAATAGAAAGAAATCAATTCCTTTGTTTCATTCAAATTAATTCAAAATAATAGATAAATGAGCAAGTTATCTTAATTATCGCCAAGTTATTAGAGAGATAAATTGGCGCTATTTGCATTTCAATAATACTAGAATTAGGAGCCCCCTCCGCCCCCTCCGCCCCCAATAACAGCTACAATGAAAAGCAATCAAAAGATCGGACAGTTATTTAGAATGTTTGTAAACCCTTTTATTTAAATTAAAAAACGGATAAATATTTAATTGGCACAAATCGAGAGGTCATTCCTTCCTTTCATCAAAGGACTAACAAATAAAAGGCTAAAAATTGGCGGTAATTAGCAAAGTGTTAAAAAAGGCTTCATATCTGATAAAAAAAAAGTAATTATACTTTCACTGAACAGATTAAACCTTCAATTAAAGGCAAATATATTCCTTATTTTGAATGCAAACAAAACTAATAACATATTTGAGGTCAATATTTGCATCAAAAAAGGATTTTCAAGATTTCCATTTCAATGAGAAGCAAAACAATGACTTACTTTGAGTCGAGTCCCCCTCCGGGTGGAAGTCGTTCGATGTCCTCATACATGAGCGCCTGGACGACCCCCGAAACCGTCAATTCTTCGTTTTTCTCGAGGATTTCTGCCAACAATATAAATTAAGATTAAATATAATCTTGCTAATTTTAATGGAAGAACAATCCATACCTTCGACTTTCTTTTCTAATAATGTATTCAATTCCTTGTCTCGCTGTTGAGCCTCTTCACTGACGGGCGGCGCCCCCGGAAAGCAGACCAAAACTACACTCATATTGTCTTTACTGCCCTGTAGTACAAAATGTGAAAAAAAGTTAAGACAAGTGATGACAAGTGAGGGATACCTTATGGAGACAGGTGTCGATAATGGAAGAGCAGACAGTCTCTAAGTTGGGATGAATGGTCAGCTGATGTCTGACATAATCGCATAACTCTTCGTTATTCATGACGTCCCAAATGCCATCGCAGGCCAACACTAAAAATTCGTCGGAATTCTCTCGGCTTTGAACTGTGATCTCGGGTTCGGGTGATACCAACTGTTCGCAGGGACCCCTTCCCTCGACCTGACAGCCAATGACACTACTATTAAGAGATAACCCAAACATTAATGAGTTAATACCTGTTTGTACTCATAGTCTCCGAGTGCTCGGGAGACGGCCAGAGAGCCATTGACGCGTTGAATCATAACACTTCCGCCCGCTCTCTGAATTCGTTCCTTTTCGGTAGGATTAATGGGTTTGTGGTCGAGAGTGGAAAAGAAGGCTTTCCCTGAACGTGACAGTACTGCTCGCGAGTCCCCGCAGTTGGCGAAGAAAAAATGTGTGGGAGATATGAGACACGAGACGGCAGTGGATCCACTCTTGTCTTCTCCGGACTCGACTTCAGGCAATTGTTTCATTTTCTCGTCGAGTTTGAGAAACCCGTCTCTAATACTTTGTTTGACGCTTTCTATTTGTTCGGTGCTTATCGTGCCGTTGGATGTGGTCGATGTCTGCCGAAAGCTATCGGTTTGAATGATTGTGTCCAATAGGTTCTCAGCGCAATGGGCCGACACTCGAGCGCCTGCGTGTCCGTCAAACACTACAATTAAAGCCGTTTAATACTAATTGATTGCAAATTGGTTTGAATGACAGACCAGCGAAAAAACTCCAGTCATTGAGTTGTGGCAGTCCGACGACCGCGCAATGGGCGTCCTCCATCTCTATACGCCACCCCTGCATCGAACTCAGCCCAAACCTGAGTCCATTCCCGAAACCTTCTTCGGTGTGCTTTTCGGTCTTCGGTTTGTCGAGAAATGCCCCCATTCTTGAGCTCAACACAAATCACTTGAAATGACAGAAAATATTGGTCTAAAAAACTCTAATATTTATCGAAAAACTTATAGTCTTCTGATTTTTAACTAAATTTTATTGGAATTTAAAACTAATCGAAAACTTAATTAAATTTCTATTTATACCTAAAATTGTAAATAAATTGAAATTCAATTTGAAATTTGACTCAAAAAACAAACACTAATTGAGAGCCAATTGAAGGCATAATAACGACAATTAGTTGTGAATTGCGTTAATTGTTTGCAAATGTTTTGCCACAAAAAACATATTATAATTAATTAACTACTGATTCGACTTCGAGTAAGAGTCGAATCGATGGCCAACTCTTCAGATTGTTTTCAAAATAAAAGGAATAAATCGATTAATGAATTGTAAATAAAAGGGAATCAATTGCGCGACAAAAGAGTCAAAATTGATTAAATGACTGATAATTTTGTTGAATCTCAAAAGCAAAACAAATCAAAACAATAATAAAGCGATTATTAAATTGAAGCCAACGTCTGAACTGATGAAGCAATCAATCAAAGGGTCAGTCATTCACTACTCGTCACAACTGAAAGACACGAATTCAGTTCCCAACGAATGTCACATAAATTCAATTAAATTCCAATTCGATTGTCTTCTCAGCCAATAATTAGCGCAAAAATTCATCTTTTCCTGCGATTGACGACAATCTTATTATTCCTTTTAATCGACAATCGATTTATCGAACATTGATTTCGATGACAACACAGCTCTTCATTCAAAGCATATGACGTTCTCTTTTTTGAGGGAAAGGAAACTTTCGATTCCAGTTGTTTGTCAGTTATTAAAACTGAACTGAACTGAACTGAACTGAACTGAACTAGTCCACTCATCCCCCCCCCTTATAATCACTGTCCACTACAATCACCACTAATTCACCTTACTAGCTCTATTTTTCTCAATCTCTATAATTCATTAAGGACAATATTATGAGATTAATAATGAAAAGGCCTAGTTCATAATCCAATTATATAATTAAACTTTAATTTACATCAAATATTGAAATAGATTTTAGTGTTAAATATGTTTTATTCGACAGCTATTGAAATGTCAATCATTTAATTGAAACGTCAGTTTTGCAGACAATGTGTAAAACTTGTGCTTAAAATTCAATGTCTGTTAAACTGTGACTGAATAAATCAGAAGTGCTCTTGTAAGTGGCCTGGGTAAATAGCTTGATTTATCCAAAAATTATTATATGATTATTTGAGAGGAGTTTGTTAACTTGGTTAAATTGATAAAGTTGCATAAGGCTGCATAAAGATAGCCTATATTAGGCGGTGCCGGCAGACAAACAGATGGCACCGGCTTTTATGTGAAGCCAGTCTTTGGGAGGACTCCTTAAGGCACTCCTTGACACTGTTTTTATTGATTTAAATTTGAAATCATTTCATATTATAGTGTTATTGCCATAAACTTGTGAATAATGGACTCCTCTGTCGATCACTGGTTGGATGTATTGACACCGCGAAGATATTGCAGTGATTTTCTATGGATTGCATTTCACGAGTGGAAGTGCTCCCAATACAAGTATTCAACACAACGGACACCACAAATGATTCGCGAAGACGTATTCAGACAACCATTAATTGAGGTTTTGATCTCTATTTCGTTAATATTTTCCAAATTAAACTCCATTTATGTCTTCAGTCGTTAATGAGACGAAACCCACGACTGAGAGCAAGAGTGGAGACAATTCTGGTGGAAATGAGTCACGACTTCTCCTTACGGACGGTTAGATTTGTCGGATATTTTCTGACCAAAATCATGAAATCCATTTATAACGGCGTTTATGTCAACAATGAATTAATTCTGAATTCGGATTCACTTTATTTTGAAAACAGTTTGACTTCAAGTCTGAGTCAAACTCTAAACAATTTGGCGAAAGAGAGTCCAGTCCTTTATGTGCCGACACATCGGAGTTATGCCGATTTCCTCATTTTTTCTTTTGTCTGCTTTTCATTAGACATTCCGTTGCCATCAATTGCTGCGGGCATTGATTTCTTGGCCCTCAACCAAATCGCATCCCTTTTGAGATCTTGTGGCGCATTCTTCATAAGACGTTCGTTCAAACATTCAGATGGTCTTTATTGGCATGTCTTCAAAGCGTATCTTCAAAGTCAGATACGTGGAGGGGAACGTCCAGTTGAGTTCTTCATTGAAGGCACCCGTTCCCGAAATGGCAAATCTCTCTATCCGCGAACCGGTTTATTGAGTGTAGCTCTGGAACTCTTCTTCACTGGACAAATACCAGATCTGATAATAGTACCAGTATCAGTTTCATACGACAGAGTACTTGAAGAAGGATTGTACGCAAAAGAATTGCTTCCATCGGGTGATTATGCGGGAAAACCAGCCGAAACGCCTCGACATTTGTTAAGTGGCGCCAACGCTATTCTCTCACAGAATTTTGGATCAGTTTATATCCGATTTTGTCAACCAATTAGTGTTAAAGAATTATCGGCCGCTCAAGAGCTCAGACTCTGCCATACATTGGATTCTAAAAGTGACCCGAATTTGGTTCAAAGCACAGAAGAGATGGACTTTGTTTTGGATTTGTCCAAATCTATACTAAAAGCGCAACAAATGAGTTTAGTTTTTTCTCCCTTCCCTTTCGCTTCACTCGTATTCTTAACTTATTTCGATTCGGATCAAGAAAACTATGTCTCGATTCAAATCAGTCTTTTAGCCGAAGACATTGAAGCATTGAGTTCTTTACTAAATACAAGAAATTTGAATTTTTGGCAAAAGTCTCTCATCGAAGAATTGTACCAATCGTTTGACGTTCACTCCAATGTCATTAAACTGTCTGAAGACAAGAATTCAGTGATTATCAACACAGAGGACCGCACAGTTCGCCTTCAACTGCAGCAATACGCCAACCAATCGATGCAACTCCTCATTGATTTTGCAATATTCCTCTATTCAAGAGGAGATCCAAACAAATACGAGCGGATCAAATGGTTTTTGTCACGAGAATTCATTCACAAGACATCGGAGATAAATGATTCATACATTTTGTCCCAATTTTTGAGTCGAATCTCTCTGAGCGAACGGACTGAAAGAATATTGATATTTCAGATCAAGTATTACATTAAGAACTATCTGTCAATCGCTGAATGGTTGGCACATCACAATTCTAGTCATCCCAATGCACTTGATATGAAATCTTTGGTTAAAGCCATTCAAAACGACTTGATTTTCAGCTCAGACTTAATACAGAATTGTATCGCAATTCTAACCAATACTAACGCACTATTGAGGAACTCCGACAATAAGCTGTCAGTCAGTGCTTCCAATTTGATAGAAGTTACCAATGAATTGAGTCAATTGTCTGACATTCAGAACGAGTCCACTTTCAAGAGTTACGCAAATTTCAAATTGAAAGCCAACCTTTAAATCTATTCAGTATTTTGTTTAAATTTCTAATTTATTTCCTTTTTATGTTTCCGTTGATTAATAGCCTTTATTTATCGATTATAACATTGAGATTCGCGAATAAAGTATTATTTTAATCTTTGTATAGGTTTTTAGCACATTTTTGTCGAACAAAAATAAAAACAAACTTTTTTTTTTTTGGATTCAATATAACATCTTATTGTTAATGTGTTATTTCAAATCAACTTTTCTTTTATATTGAAATTCTTCAAGACTATACCAAGGATACTTATTTGCAAACAATGACTGACTTGTTTGCTTTCTGATCATTTCAAGAAATATGTCATCAAGCTGCTCAACTCCATTGGAGATGGACCTTTTTTATTCAATTCAGAATGACTAACAATAAAAATGCACCATAGAGTTGAACAGCTGGTTATGAGGAAATAAAAGCCAAAAATGTATCCAGTTGAAATCCTATAAAAATCAAATTGAGTTTAATCTAGCAAATCTTTTAAAAATTCAACGCATAAGGTAATCCGCGCCTCTTGGCAGTGACTTCTCTTGGCAGTTATATGAATGCCCCCTAATGTGCAGTGCAAGTTTATACTCAACTGCCAAGAGACGGGGATTACCTTACAATTATACGTCTTAAGTAAGGATGAAAATATCAGTGAAACTTTGAAATGAGGTGAAAGTATCAGAAAAGGTGAACTTTTCAATTATTTATTCAAATTATTGGCAATTATTGGCATTAAATTATACAATTAGTAATTACTTATTGATCATCAATTTCCATATTTAGCAGGAATAGAATCAATTTCAGAATCAAAAGAATCTGAAAAATTCGACATTTCTCAACTCTAATAATAGTTAATTTATTCCTGCCTTTTGTATGAATTCTTGCATGAGAAGAGATTTTTCAAGCACCTATAGGTGGTTTTATAGTCAAATGTGATAATTCTGAGCGACATAATTCACAATTATCGACCAAATATTTTCTTGTTCTCCTAATGTTTTTACTTATCAATTGTTTGCAAAAATGACATTTATATTTATAACCGATTTCGGTAATATAAAAAAAATTATAGACATTTTTTACAAATTGTTAGACAATATTTGGAAAAATGATTCAACTCAAAGCTCAAAACTTTGTAAAACTATGTGGAACCATTTGATGAAACTTTCACTCAACGTGAAACTTAGAAAATCTTGGTGAAATTTTAATGAAAGTATAAGCAGTTTAGTGAAACTTTTACCACTCGCATCCCTAGTCTTAAGACATTTGAATTTGTAATTTTTGTCGATTGACTCTTAATTTTTGGTTTTATAATCAAATAATATTTGCAATAAAATTGAAAACTTAGACATTAAACTTATGGGTTGTTTGCCAAGTTTATTCCAATGAAACTAATTGTGAAATATTTAGCGATAAAACAATTTTAATAAAAATATTAAATATAATTATATTAATAAATTAAATTGAATTATAATTAGTTAACAAATAAATAGAATTATATTAAGTTAATGACAATAATTAGTGACCTTTACATACATTGAATTCTTAGTTTACATAAAATTCTTACAATAATTTTACAAAATAATAGAGCTGTCGTTCATTCTGTTCTTGGTGTGTCATTAGTCGGGACAGGTGCAGGTAGTCAACAGTTTTTCCTGCAACGAGTGGCCCACGTCTTCGATCTCAAGCGAATCATTAAGTAAATTGTTGTTATCGTTTGCGACTCGAATACTAATAAATTGTTTTTCCTGTACTTTTGGCACTTGTGGTGAGCTTTGACTGTAAGGCCATAAGTGAATGATTGCGTTCTCTTTGACCGAACGATTAATCACTCGATTTCTCGGATATTTGAAATGCGGGTACTTTTTCATTATGTATATGGCAAGTAATAGGAATATTCCTAACAATAATATGGCTATAATCAGGGTTAAAATAATAGCAGTTATGAAAAGATGAGAGTGAATGTGTGAAGATTCGATGGCTGTGCTCTTTTCCTCGACATCTGTAAAATAAAAAACAATTTTGGTCTTCAGAAATAATTAAATAATTGAAGAATTAATAAAATGGAGTTTAGAAAGAATGCAGTGGTTAATGGAGACAGAACAATTTGTCGATAAGCCTATAGTTACTGATTTTTAAAAAATCTTCCAAATATCATTAAAATTAGTCTGCAAGGATCATTTGTCCTTCTATTGCAACAAATTCCTGCCAATAATGATAACGTTTAAGGCAGTGATGACCACATTTGAAACTTTTACATTTCAGACGATATGACACAAAAATCTCAATTTTCGAATAAAAATAGAATCAAAACTTAAATGAATTAATTGTCGTCTCATCACAATTGTGGGACTAATTCAGGACAACTCCAAAATAGAGGTCTATAATTATGATGTTATGCCCACTCATTGCACATCTCTGAAGTCAAATAAAAGATATGATCAAAGAGAGGGTAATAAATCTGTGGAGTCATCAAAAATGATTAAACTGTCATTAATTTCATTTCCTATTATTACTCTTTTATTAGTTGAGAGTTGTTTTGAGTCAAAAAACTATAACAAAAAGCTCGAAATTATCAGCAATCAGGATATCTTGCAAATGGAAAACATCTACATGGTAGCTTCTAATTCAAACAATCATATAATTATTATTTTTAAGAATTTTCATCTTTCCTTTTGTGCAAAATTATATTATTATTGATTGAATGGAAAGATTGACTAATTTCTCGATTTATTTCAAACCTAAATTGAATCCATCAATTGATTGAATTAAACTGGCACAATTCCTATTCAGATTTTATATTAATACTATTAAGAATAACTAGTTCAATTGTGAATTAAAATTTTGTTGTTGACATATTAAAAATGAGCAAGGACGAGTTCTAAATAAATGTTTAGAAATTAAAAAATAGCTATAAAAGTGGTACCTCTGCTTTGATTGTCGCCACAAATAGCACAACACTTTCCATCGAGCAATATAGTGTTGGAACACTTGAGTGGAGGACAGTTGGGTTTAGCGCACATTATTTTGCCAGAGTTGCAAAAGCATTCACGACATCCGTCATCCCAGTAAAGACCACTTGCGATGACAGTTCCATTGCTTGTGGTGCAGGACTTGTCTTCTGCTTTTGTCACACTTTCATATTGCTTGCGTTGAGTGGCAATAGTCAGACATTGGCAGAGCTCACACCCATCAGGTCCTCTCTTGAAGCCGAAGGGACAGAACATATTGCATTCGAATGAATTGTTAGGACAGGCGATGCATTGGCAAAGTTCTTTGCCCGAAGCGTCTCGTTTGTAGCCCTGAGGACACTGTATATCACAACTTGAACTGGGATCAGCACATACTGGACAACACTGTCCTTCGACTCTGATTAGTTGATCGCAGTGGACAGGACTACACATTTGAACTTTGCAACTGATTTTTCCGTTATTGCACTCACAGTGCGTACAATCATTTTCATACCAGTTGTGAGTATTGTTATAAAAGACTCCTTTGGATGAAATGCAACCTATTTTTGGATTTTATATAATTTCAGTTGAATTTCGATTAACTCATATATCGAAAGAAAGTATGAGAAAGATGTGATACCCTGACAGGTGGGACAGCACTCGTCATTGATCACAGCCATAGCATTGCAATTAAAGATAGCTTTGCACTCTTTCTTTTGGCAGAAGGTGAGGCCATCCTTGCACTCACAAGTTGTGCATTTGTCAGATTTCCATTTGTCTCCACTCATATATTCCTTATTATTGTAAATACATTTTGTCGGAGCTATTAGTTTATGAAAATCGCAGTTTTTGACAGCAATTCCTTTGATTAGAGCTAATGACAAAACTCAGACATACCGTCGACGCATTCAATTTGATCACAACAAGAACCAGGCTTTCCATCACCGACTCTGACAACTTGTCTCATCATATTGTGTGGACATCGAGTCTGTGAAGTGTTGCAAATGCCTGGAAGACAAATGCATCTGAAGGAAAATGTGATCCCTTTCAGTGAAAAACGTCAGGCTTTCAATCAAATGCTTAAGACTTACGTCGTTTGACAGCAGGAATCAGAACCAGAGCTCAACAATTTGTAGCTATCATTTTGACACTTTATGTTATCATTAGCACCGGTATTATGACATTTGACACCTGTGCAGTTCAGCACTCCACAAATGCCAATCTGTTTGTCACTTATCACCGAATTAGTCAGCACCGGATCCAAGTGCTGACTGGATAGACATTTGAGGCCCTTGACACATTTGCCAATATTGGGCCCACACGGCTCTCCCCGCTGTTTGAGGCAAACCTTACAGCACTGGCAGTCGTCGTCGATGAAACCGTGCGGACAATCAATGGGATTGGAGCACAGGCTTGAATTGCAGTGACTTTGAAGGCAAGTTGAATGGGTTTCTCTAATTTGTGTTAATGTAATGCTAATGAATAGCAAAACAGAACACTTAAACACACAGTTATTCGATGGCATAACTGCTATTAGACTCCAAACTATGGAATAGTGTATTAACTCTAATGAGTGTTGATTTTCATTTATGAGGCATTCAATAAATGATTGAATGATTGAAGACAAGGTCACTTCAAATAACTTTCAAAACAATAGATTAAAGGCGACTATAAATTCAAAAGTTGGTAATAAATCGAGAATAGAGTGAAGGGATGGCATCCATACAATCCATTAGATTTATTGTCACTTAAAAAAACTATTTTTCTTTTTCCTTCAAAACTGTTTGGAAGACAACTCTTCACTACTCGACGACTGAATCGAAAGTAATGGTCGGAAGCAGTGATAGCGAGTGAGTGTCACACTTGTTGGTAGAGCTCATTAACAGCGAGTAAATCTACACTAAATCTACATGGATGTACATTTACACGGATACGTTATATTTTCCAATAGTTGACTAACTTATTCCTTGCGCTAAACATTAATGAAAGTTGAGTTTTGAATTTGTTCCAACGCTAACAACCAAATGAATGCCAGTATTCACTGCAAACTATATTCTTTGAGGAATGGCCTCAATTGAGTCTCACATTCTGTTCGACACAACAAAAAAAAAGTTTAAACTTTTTTTCACATCAAAACAGTTGAGTCGATTCAGTCGACTATTCGCTAATTTTGAGAATAATGTCGTTTATATTACACCAATATTTAGCTCCGACTTCGACACCAATAAGTTTGGAGAAGAAATGATATGCTTTTTTGGGCGCAGACAACAGACTCTGGAGGAGAAACCTATTGGTCTGTTGGTGGTGGCCTCAGTGGTAGTGGCATATTGTGAACAAATAATCACAAGTGACTGCGGACTAAGTTTTTAATAAATTTATTGTTCCAATAAATACTGAGATTTAGTGGTTTGAGTCATACGACAGATTCAGTCATAAATACAACGCAAAACATCGCATTATTATAAGCACTGAGGAGTTTGTATATTGTAATTGTATGGCAGAGCGAAGCACTACTATTAGTACAATAAATATTAATATTACTCAACAGTTAGCGATGTTTTTATCGAATTTCGTTCCCAACACTGATATTGAAGTTAGAGATTGACTTTCGCACGAATAGCCCAAAAAAGTCTTTTGCCAAACTGTACTAACTTATAAAACAAAAGTTTTGAAGCCTTTGTGCAGATGTTAGCAGTATTTGCGTTTCCTTAAAAATTATTATTATTCTTATTTAATAGTCATATAGTAAAAGGTCTGTAAAAAATAGTTGCCAACAGTATTGTGTGCGTAAAGAATTTATGTCATCTTATCATTGTGTTGGTTCCCCCCTTATTGCCACTCTTGTTCAAAGAGCAAACATTGACAATAATAGGCAAGAATTTCGACGTCTATATCCACGTCTCTCCGGTTTGTGAGGATCACAACATATAGACATCTAAAGCAAACATTCAAAAAATGTTTTGCTTATTCATAACAATTATCAAAAAACTTATGCATCACTTTGTTTTGCATTTACAACAACTCCTCTTATCTTCACATCTAATTGATTAATAGTCCAATTCATACGATTCCCAGAATAATAAAAACTAGTTTACAGTCATCTTTGAAACTATCAGATATGCTATCCATAAGAAATCAGTCGAAGTCAGTCATAAATTATGGAAATCTCACCGAAATGTCTTCAAATACCACTTTAGATAAAAATCATTGAATTTATGCAAATCAACGAATACCTCAGTAATTATTATTAACATTCATATCATTTGAATGATTATTAAAGCTCAGGCCGTGGATAATTACATATTTGACTTTGAACCAGGCACAAATCAACTGTTTCGTCAAATGAATACCAAAACCAATGAATAGTTTAGTTAATTAATGCTTTGAGAAGACGTCGCCTACAGAATTGACTATGATCCTTTATCCAATGAGAACCTGCGAACTGGCAAACATCCATCATGTTATGTGACCGCACACATACTTGTTTCCATTAGTTGACCATACCCTTGCAAACTTATCATTTGATTTGAAAAATAAACAAAAAATTTAGTATAAAAGTTGATGTTTTATTGGCTTAAATTTGTTGGCTTTTGATAGATTAAATTGCGCTTATTTGGCCAAATTGTCAAAACATAATCAAGAAATGTTTCCTGCTCAATCAAAAAGCAGTTGAAGTGGTTTTTATGAACTGAATGGTTCTGTGATGACAGACAAATGAATTGTTTGATATATCTCTGTCTTAAATAAATTCTAATTAAACTTTTGATAGGAATATAACTTGTTTTTAGTCAAAAATTTATATTCAAAGCGACCTTCTCTTGAGGTGTAAATCAGACGCGTCAACAAATGCATCGAATAAATTATTTCTTATTAAACTTGGAAAATTAATTTATTGTCGAAACTCTGTCATTAAATCAAATAATTTTAATGTTAATATAATAGCAATAAAAACATTTAATTCATTGCCGCACTTTTGTTGAAGTATTTGTGTTTGTCTTCTCATCCCATATATTAAATTCAAAGCATTTTACTTCTAAAATGTTTATCATTTGAATGTATAATGATTTTATTTTTTTCATAGTTTTCTTCCGAATGATTATATCATTTGAATCGTTATTTATTTTGTTTAAATTTATTTTTAATTTGAATAATAATTTATTTTGAAGCAAATGTCTCGGAAAATGACTTTGAAATATGCGATTAAACAGAACTGAGAATTATTTTAAATCTAAAACTGATCTGACTTTTCGTGGAAATTCTTTTGCATCGATATAATTATTGAATAACAAAATTAATGTTTTCTCATAATTTTGATTAAAATTTTAATTAACTCCAAACGGAATGAAAGGAATTCAGTGAACACCTGTTATTAGAAACGTCTGAACAGAAAAATTCTAAATATTTTGAAATTATCGGAAAGTAATATAATCTTCAGATATCCTGATATCACGAATTCAATTTCAAACTTTTCCAGTGACGGCATTACTAAAGATTGCCATAAAATTGACAGAAAAGGGTTAAAAGGAATGCGCTTTTAGTTATTTCGAGCAAATGTGCAAATTATTTGAAGATTATTTGCTGTCAAACACAGACTTTCTATCAAAGCAATCGTTATATCAAATAATCATAGTCTTGAATTAATTTGTCTAGCCACTTCGGGATATGTAGGTCTGGCATAAAATAAAATTGTAATATACCTGCGAGTGGTTATAGATTTAAACTATTATAAATAAACTGAATTTAAGACAATTCAAGCTAAATAATGTACAAAATTAAATTTAGAAGTTTTTCACCAAATTTTCGTCCCGCGTAGCGCGGCCGCTATCTTTCAAGTAATGGCGACCAAAAAGTCGCCATTTTGCTTTTTATTCCTAACATTAATTAGCTGAAATAAGTCCAAATTAAGATATTATTCAAATTTAAACGCTAAATTCTTTAAAATAAGAAACAACATGGCAGGTTTTTGGCCGCCATTGCTTGAAAAATTGTTGCAATTGCTAGAAAGATGGCATCCGCGCTTCCAGGGGCAAAAATCTGGTGAATGTGAATACTTTTAAATTTAATTTTGTATTTTATTTAGTTGAATTGCCTTAAATTGATTTCAATTTAGAAATGGCCTAAATGTATAGCCACTCGCAGGTACATTACAGCTTAATTTTATGCCAGACATACATAATCCGAACTGGCTAGACAAATTAATTCAAAACTATGCAAATAATGTTTTAAAAATTCCGGAGAGACTTAGTCGCAAAGGAGGCTATTAATTGCTTTCATACGTATTTCGTTACTTTTGTTTCCAAATTATATAAGTAGGACATTTTTGGCATAAAAGTCCTTGTCGATATTGCTCTTGATAACTTCCTATTTCATTTTGTAATAGGTTTGTTCTAATTGCATTTACAGGAAACTAATTGCAGGAAACTAAATTATAAGCATTTGCTTAGCAAGAATATCATACAATTGTACTGGATTGAATCCTCGATTAAACATTAAATTTTGTCCTTAAAGATAATTTTGATCAATTAAATCTACCTGGTCAAATTAAATTCTGTGAAGATGGCTTTAAATAGAAAAACATATTCACTAATTTAAGCTGGTTAAATTTTTGCTAATTATAAACTTCACAATTTATATATACATGTATTGATTTGGCACTTTATAAATAGTTGCCAATGTTTTTTGTTTAGAATATTTTGTTTTCCTTAGTTTTAGACTCTATTTGAGAATTTTTGGCGGAATTTAAAAAGAAAATTATTGTTTACTTTCATAACAATTATTTTTTGGGTCATTTAAAAATCAAACCATTTTCCCAAAAATTTATTTTCTTTGGAAAAAATGGAAATTTTGTAGTCGACTGAAACTTCTTATGATTCAAATGATTAAAAACATATTTAGGAAAACTTGATCTGAGCTAGATGAATAAGTTGATCTTATTTTGTTGCTTGGTAAATTTGCCTAATTTAACCAAACTTAATATTTAATTTTATAAAGATATCTAAATAATCTTGATATTAATATAGATTTCTCTAAATAAAATGTTTAACGCAAGATTTGATTAAATATGCAAGAGTATAATTAGCTGTAGCACTGAACTAGGCAAATTCTATTTAATTCTGTGAATTCTTGAAAATTCAATAATTTTCATAAATTGAATGAATATGAAGTCGAGAAATGGCAGCACTGGTCAAAGTTATTCGTGAAGTAAATTCACACCCAGCAACTACAGACTGCTCTGATTGGTTGAAATGCATGTGAGGTGTAAAATGAGTTTATTACGCACTAGAAAATAGAGTGTAATGTTTGCCTGATGTTTGCCCCATCAAACTTAAAGCCAAACCACTCATTAAATCAAAAACCATTAAAAAATAAAAAACTTCACCAAAACTGAACGAAAATTGAATAAAAAAGTATTTTAGAAAAACTAAAAGAGAGTCAAATGATAGAAATGGGGGTCAATAGAGAGGGCATAAGATTGTGGTCATATGACAGAAAGGTTGGAAAACATGCTTTCCTCAGAAACAGTCTGTCATTTGGATAAGTGGTCGACAGTGACGACTGACGCGTTAGTGCCTCAAACTTAAGGGTAATGGAGTGCAGGGAATAGTAGTGGTGAGCGTCAGGTGGGGTTAGTGTCAGTGAGTGTGCACAGTTTGGATCAGCTGAACGATTGCACATGTGGCCAATGGGTGCGCCATTTTGCCAGACAGAGGCTGTCCAGAGCGTGCACTCAATGCAAGTCTCGAACAATTCACTCAATTGTATTGTCTTTTTAGACGAATAACTGTCAAAAGAGGACTACAATTCTCTTCAGTTTTGTCTTATTTTGTGGATATTTAATCTAAAATGAGTGATGAAGAGAGAGATGTAGACATTGAAAGTGATGTAAGAATTTATTTATGTTTTGCTTTTTCTTTACTCTTCATTTCAAAACAAACCTAATGACAGACGAGTGCATCAGCTCTAGTCCTCTCTCATACCTTTCCCTCTCTTTTTATAATGAGGCCAATGGGGGGAACGGGAGGTCAATACACTCAGCTGTCATATGAAATGGTCTAAACTCTGGTCTCTTTGCATAAGAGGTGATATTTTGGGATTTATAAAAAATATGGGACAAAACCCCCACAAGTGTCTGGCCTTCCCTCCAATCGATGCATAGGTCTCTGTCTATTGTATTTGCAGTCAGTTTGACGTCAAATCCATTTATTTGTGTTTTTCAGAAACAGTTTTAGTATAGCTTTGAATAAAATATGAACTCAATTAACAAAATTGAATTGAATTTCGTATAATTTGACTGAAAAATAATGTTTGAATGCAATGATAGGACGAAGACTTGGGTTCGTCCGCATCGATAAGTGGAGACTCAAATCGCAACTCTTCCTTTTCTCAGGTATTGCCCATAATTTGCACCTTTTCTTAAATCTATTGTTTTTGTTTGATATTCAAAATTCAAATATTTTGAAACATGAATTCAAATTTAAATAATGAGGGAAAGCAGTCGGCGATGCAAAGGCTTGAGTCACTTATTGTAATTTAGCCCCTTCCACCTTGATCCTATTTATCTTGAAAACCTATTATATTAATGCATGAAACGAATGAATATTATGCACGTATTAGCCTTGCTCATTCGATTAGAAATATAGGTATTGCAGGTTTAGATAAATAGATAACGAATTATGAATAGCTGTGATTGTGTCAAATTGACAGCACATCCCTTTCTCTATTTAGTGGTTAGGTTTTTTAGAGCAACACTTATTCAAAGAGCAATATTTACATAAAATGATTAATATTTGAGCAATTTTTTACTGAATTTGTATATTTGTTGGATAGGCTGATAAGAGGGCGCACCACAACGCTCTCGAAAGAAAACGCCGTGATCACATAAAAGACAGTTTTAGTAGCCTAAGAGATGCTGTGCCCTCTCTTCATGGAGAGAAGGTTAGTAGTCTTGTGTCGAATGACTCACATTCTAAGTACTTGTGCTGACCTTTAGGCGAGTAGAGCACAGATCCTTAAGAAAGCGGCCGAATATATCGCTTACATGAGACGTAAGAACACAACAGTCCAGGCAGACATCGATGACCTCAAACGACAAAATAAAGTCCTCGAAGAACAAAGTGAGTGTTAGAGCACTTCCCACATGTGGTCGTCCATCAAAGCTGATTGTTTTTTTATTTGCCAGTAGTTCGCACTCTGGAAAAGGCTAAGAGCTCGGGTATCACTGATTTGGATCTGAACGGGACATCAATTTTAGACAATTCAAACCATACAAAAATTGAAAGCGAATCGGTTTCATCGCTCGACGGGATGTCCGACTGATCTCAAAGTGATGTCAAATATCTTGAGTCAAACAGATATTTATTGTTAAATAAGAGACTGTTTTCGATTACAGACCTGACTATTACTACATATTTGAGACCAACAAATGTATTATAAGTTTAACTAAATTGTTGTCAAATTCGATATAAACTTTTTTCTCTATTATAACTCAATCCGATTGAAAATACCGATGAAAGCACTTCTAACCCAAGGATTTGAGACTTATTTCCATTGACTCTAACATCGAGTCAGTAAACTTAATGTAAAGACTGTTCTGACAAATAACACAATTTTGTGAGACATGAAACTCATTTTTAGTTCATTCAGTCATTTATTAATAATTACCAATTAAATGATTTTATTTAAAGTTATCTCTAATTTAAATTTTGACTATAATTTTTAAATTAAAGTGAATATAATCGAGGAATCCCTGGTTTCTTGTCTTATCAATTGACGGAACCAACATTATATTTATGATTTGTTACTTCAGGATATTTTCATTATTTGTCACAATTCTTCGGTATTTTAAGTTTAGTAACCAATGATTTTATTAGTGAATGTCATTTGTTTTAATGAATTGTTTAAGTAATGGACCAAATTTAGTTAATTCTCCTGAAGTCAATGTGAGTCTAAACACACATTCAATCTTTTGTCTTCGAGCCACTTATTTCTGAGTTTTTGCTTAAACTTGCAATTCATGGCAAACCAGATCACTTTAATTAATAATTTTTGGCCAAATTTGTGCAATATATAAGGTATTGCACTAATAAGCTCTCACTAATTGCAACTGTTGTCCCCGACTCATCTAAAATGCAACCTGAAGATCATCACAAGGATTTGGGGCACTGTCTTCCCTGTGCCAGCATTGGCTATCATTCCTACTGATTTTGACTGTAGAGGAAAGTGATTTTCAAAGTGAGTCGAAGGTTACCATCAATTCGGAGTAGAAATCGGATGAACAAAAACCTGTATTACATAAAAAGTGTTCCTATCGTTAAGCCAAGAGTATGTTTGGATTGAATTTTAATTTAAAGCAAAAAACGTTAACGAACTCATAATTCTAAACAAGTTTTTATTGACAAATATTTGAAATAATAGTTTGATTTAGATTTTTCCGTTTCCCTCCTCTATGTTGTGCTGGAAATTAATTTTTCACATTATTTGACTTTAATTTTAAATACAATATTAAATAAAATTATGAGCTTAAAAGTGGTGACAAAATTTTATAGCCTACAACAGGAAGTATCCAGGCTATTCATTATATTCTTCAACAAAGTAACAATAAATGCGATTAAAATTGAGCAATATAATCTAATATTCAACTTGAATTTAAATTAATATGCAAACAGTAAGAGTAAATGTATGATTAATTATATTTAAAGCAATTTGTGAGTAGCAACGATAGGTCCTCGATTATCTGCAGAATAACTAAAAATAACACTGTCCCTGATCCCAAGCCCGATCTCCTTGAACTCTACCCAAACAGTATTCTTGAACATTTTATTTTGAATTATATTAAAATATGAACAATTCATTCATATTGGAATTGTTTTGCAATTATCCCAAACTTTTATTCGATAATATTGTCGTTAATTATAAAAAATTCTTGCGATTGAATTTTCACTTAAGTCTAACATTAATGGAATGACACAAAATGATTATTCGTAGTGTATTTTCATACAAACATCAATCATCTTGCTAATTATCAAGCTTTTTATTAGAGTTGTTCTAGAAAATGATAAATGAAATTCTGAAAAGCAATTTTTTGTGCTGATTATTCAAATAAGACAATTCTGAGCTCAGAATATTATTTGATAAAAAATCCTAAAAATAGAATCAATTGGTCTGAAATCAATGCAAAAGAATTTCATTGCATATCTGACAAGAGTTGAGTACTTAAATCAGTTGAAGCAAAATTGTAAACAAACCATTAATTTAAAAGCAGAAAAATTTGGAAAAACGAGTTTTACTTTTTTGGTATTTTGATATCAAATGAACGATAAAAGCATCGCTGGATTGGAAAGAAGTTGGATAACCCTCTGTGCTCCTCACTGTTTGTTTTCAAACGAAAAGGAAACTTCTTTTGAAACTTTTGTATTGCTTTTGTTGAGAGGCTGAGCAAAGAGCTCATGATTATGTTTAAGGCTAAAAATTGGTAGAAATTAATTCTTTTGTCCGCAACTTCTAAAACATGATTTCTGTATTCGTTTCTTTATGTTTCACTGATTACTATATTCAGCCTAAAATGTTATGGAAAATAATGTTCTGTATAATACCGTGGCACAATACTAAAGTTGTTGGCAAACTTTATGACTCCTGAAGATGTCCTGTGAACAGACACGAATTCTGTCTTGGTGTAAATAATTTGGGAAATTTGTGAAACATAAAATATTTGACTATTTTTTGATCTCCTTTTGAATGGGTTTAATTGATTCAAACATTAATTTTGTGTGAAATTAATGCAAATGAGTTGAAAATGATTGAAAAATACAATTATTTTATCAGATCTTCAGATTATTAAATTTATTAATGTTATAAACGTTTAGTTAATTTCAATTCTATTGATTATTCTTCAATTATTCATAAACTAATTGAAGTTAGTCTAGTATTTTATCTGAGAGTTCATTTGAGAAAGGTACATTTTCGCTACAAGGGAAATTCTTTGTTTAAAAAGCATAACTCTGTCCGATAAGCCTTAAAAATATGGTTATATTTTTTATTAAAATGTCTTTTCTATCACAACCATCGAAATTATGGTATGAAATGTGCATTAAATCTATTGAATAAATAATAGATTCAGAATTTGATTATTTCATATTGTATTTGACGTAAAATCAAATGGAACTCGATTTATGGGGTAATTTAGCGTATTATCCCACAAACAAGACACGGAGGTATAAGTGAATTGGATCATTTCTATAAAAAAAATGGGTGTATGGTCTATAACTTGGTATAAAGTGAAGTAAAGTCATTTTTTCACAAAAAATATTTTATTTTAAAATTGAAGGAAATATAAATAAAAATTAGTATATAGTTAATTAGATTTCTTTATCATCAGAAGGTATCGGATTATGGAAAGTTATTAGGGAAAATCCCGTAAGTCCTATCCAGTAATGATATCCTCATTGTCAGTAGAGGTGATAGTCGGATCGATTTTTGCTGATCCGATCCGAGATTTTTTTTCCAGATCCGAATCCGATTCCACATTTTATGCAT
>JAQIWP010000799.1:0-20021 GCA_034695525.1 Euzetes globulus | reverse complement strand
ATGCCAATCAAGTGGTATAAAGGAAAAGTGTGGACATTACTTAGAAATGGTATATCCCATAGGAAGTCATAATACTTTCCTAAGAATTTGAAATTTTCGATTTTTCCCATATCTTTCCCCTGAGATTTGAAAGATGAAATTTGGCTCAATTAATGACTAAACGTTAATAAACAAGTGGTAAAAAGGAAAAGTGTGGACATTACTTAGAAATGGTATATCCCATAGGAAGTCGTAATACATACCTAAGAATTTGAAGTTTTCGATTTTTCACACATCTTTCCCCTGAGATTTGGATAATGAAATTTGGCTCAATTAATGACTCAACGTTAATAAACAAGTGGTAAAAAGGAAAAGTGTGGACATTATCTAGAAATTAATTAAATAATTTATTTAGAATATAATTACACTTAAGCATACTTGGCTGTATGTGAAAGTGGTTCATAAATTACGTTTTTATTAAAACATTATAATGGTTACCATTGGTTACCTATCCTTGTTGGTCATCTAACTAATGGAAAGCTATTTTCAATATTTATAAATATTTGAAATTTTGAAATAAACTTAATCAATGATTTTATTTAATTGATTTTATTAATAAAAAATTGTTTAATAAGGTTTAAAACGATTAATTCTTTTAGATAGAGGAGTTTGTCTAACATAAACCAATTCTTGGTTTTTGTCAAAGAAACCGTTGAAAACTGTCGTGTCTTCTGGAGCAAATAATTCTGAAGTGATGGCGCTTCCAATATGGATGAAAGGTCCTTCAGGTGTATACAATTCACCAGAATTTTCCATGTCGTCAGCCGGGCCAGAGGATAGTGGAACAGCGTGAAGAGAAATATTTGCGAATGATTGTTGTGGTGATGGAAGTTCTGGTGGCCCACTCAAATCGATCAATTCTGGTCCTCCAAATATATAACTTGGCGGAGAACCGCTGCGTTCCGATTCTGTCGATAGGCCAACATCGCTCGGTGGAGAACTACTGGCTTCCGATTCGGGCCAAAAGACTTCATCACTGCCAATTGAAAGGCCTTCGAACGTTTGCTCTCCAAAAAGAGGTGAAATTTCTGATGAAAAATCAGAGATGTTACCAATTGGTGTTGAACAGGCGCGGGGCGGTCCGACTTCAAAATGGTCACATTCCCCGAGAGCCAAATTGCTCTGTTCAAGACACACTGAGCAAGTTAAGGAGCATTCATCAAATTCTTCTTCAATTGGATGTCCCCACGATTGATTCAGTTTGAATTGAAAAGATTCTAAAAAATAAAAGAAATTAATATATTTTTAATAAAATAACTTAAAAAAGACATACCTTCAGTTGGTTTTTGGGTTACATAAGCGGACTCAAGACTGTAGTCCCAAACTTCGACCGAGTTTTCGAAAGTCTCATCGATGAACGGAATAGCGTTGGAAGACATTTTCAAAATAAACGTTAATAGACGTGAACACTGACGAAAATTCAAAAAGACTGTTAGCGCATCAGAGCACTCTTTGGCCTTTTAAACTAGTGCTTCGAGTGAAGCAACTCAACGCCTTACTTAACGCGATACCCAATAGCATGCTTTAAAATTCTACTCTACTCTAGACTCCGCACCTGCTGCACAGTACATACGCTTGCATTGAAAGTTTAAAAGTCCCTAACAAAAGCTTTCTTAGAGCTTTAAATTTTTAATGGATTTTCTTTAAAGTGCTTGAATTGTAATGCTTGAATTTATTGCTTTTCGTTAAAAGCTTTTCTATTGATAACAACTATTTCTTAACTAGATTTATTGGTAGAATGTTCTAGACTTTCGTTAAAAGCTTTCTATTGATAACAACTATTTCTTAACTAGATTTATTAGAATTTTCTCCAAGTTAGCAAAAGCTTTCTATTCAAAGCTATTTCTTAACTAGATTTATTGGTAGAGTGTTCTAGACGTTTGCTAAAAGCTTTCTAATCATTTTAAGTATTTCTTTACTAGATTTATTAGCCGAAAGTTCTAAAAGTTGACTAAAAGCTTTCTATTCATTTCAACTATTTCTTTACTAGATTTATTAGCCGAAAGTTCTAAAAGTTTGCTAAAAGCTTTCTATTCATTACTATTCTTCAGTCTTTGAATACATTCTAGAAAGTTCTTAATACCAGTTTTAGTATAAAGTTCTTTAGCCTTCAGTAGTAGTCTTCATTTTCTTTCCAGTACTTCGTGAGTCAACTTTAAAATGAATCCTCCGTTCACTCAAGAAGAGTTCATCCAATCCAATGTTGGCCCAATTCCAACTGAAACTTTGGATTTTAAAGTTTCTGCGGACCAAGCAGTCAACATGAAGGAACTGCTTGAAGAGCTCACTTGTTCAATCTGTTTGAACATTTTATGGAAAGCAGAAGCGGTAAGTTAAATTAAATTTAAATTTTGATTTAATATTATTTCTTTTTAGATCATTGGATGCGGTCATGTTTTTTGTAAAGACTGCTTAGACAACTGGATTTCCAACAGTCCAGACTCAAGTTCAAATGAGGACTGGACCCTATTTTCCTGTCCAACATGTCGCACAGAAGCTCATCTTTCACAACCGTTAGTTTTAACTAATAATTTGGTGGACAAAATTAAAGTAAGTTTTTAATTTTATTGATTATTTTACTAATTATTTATTTTAGTTTCGTTGCAAATGGAATAAGTGTGAGCGAGAGATGTCTTATATGGAAGTCTCAGAGCACGAGAAGTCTTGTCGGTTTAAATCAATTTCCACAACGAAATGCCCCAATTGCTGTGCTCGTGGCGTTGATGTGAATCTTCGGACGCATTCTTGTTTCGATTCGTTTAAGTTATTAGCTGTCGGACTTAATGTGAGTTTAATTTAATAATCTTCATTTTACTAAATTATTTTGTTACAGGAAGCAAACAAAGCACAAACACGTGACGCAAGCAGCCGATTCCAATCAGCTATGCGTTGTATTCTGGCTCTTAAGGATAAAAATTCTAATTTGGAAAGACGATTGGCTAATTATGAAGCGATTACCAACGATCTCCTTAGAAAAAGTAAGTATAAATTTTAAACTTTATAAAATTAATTTTTTTTAATAGCTTTAGATCCAGACTACAACATGGAGCCGGCATTGAAGAGAGCCAGGACAATTGATGACGGAGATGATGGAATCCATCGCTTCAGGAATGAAATCAGATTTAAACGGACTAATGAAAGAATTCTGGAGACCACTTCCCAATTGACCAGACGTTATCTTCGGACCAAATATTTAATGGCAACCGGGGACAGCGCGGCAGCAGCTGCTGATGCCTCTGAAGATCATCACTTATTTCCAATGTCTTTTGCAGCTGGTAGACTCTATGGGCAGAGATCAGATGCGCCTCCACTTAATCCGGCAGAAGTACCAGTTCATCAGGCCAGAATTGGAGCCGATTTCTTCGCTAGAAGCCTAAGCGAATTCCAGCGACCAATTCTTTCCACCGACACTTCACCCGAAGGAGGAGACACCATTAATTAGTTTAAACAATTAATTTTTTTCATAACTAACTTTAATAACATTTTTTCTAAATGTATTTTTTTTCCTGATTTTTAAAAAATTGAAAACATTTCTAACTTAAATATATTTACATTTTTTTTAATTACAACTTTAAAACTTAATTTAAAATTGAATAAAAATATAAAACTTATAAAATAAAATTTAAAACTTGAATAAAATATAATAAAACCTAAATAAAAATTAAAAAACAAAATTAAATTTGAAAAACTAAAAATTGAAAAGGGCGCTTTAGGCGAGAACCACAACCGTCGTATACGGTTGACGGTGGGAGGGGCCAAATAAATCCTGGCCTCCTACTGGCTCTTGCTTAAAATCGCTCCTATCTACTGATGGATTTCATTGTAAAAATCACTTTTATATTAAAAAAGACCCAGAAAAGTATTATGGCATAAAATTTTTAGAATATAGTTTCCTCCAAATCTAATGATTATGATTAAGCACTCAATGTATAATATTTCAAGAAAATATTCTCATATTTATAATAGATTGAAAATAATTTTCCAATGAATCAAATCTAATAATCAGTTTTAATGAATTTTCTAATATTAAATGGAAAAACATTGCTGTCTATTATATAAGAGAAAAGTTATGTTATATATATTTTTGGTTCATTACATAACCGAATATAATCGGAAAATATGTGAGTATTAGTTATTATACTTTTTTCTCATGAACTTCGTTGAAGTCATACAAGTAGTGGAAAGAAATTTGATATCAAGAAAGAAACAAAAATTTTGATTTGATTTCCGTGTAATAGAAAATGAATATCTCTTTTACTGTTGGATTCGTAATGCAATTCGTATTTCACATTTATATATCATATCATTGGCTTTATTAACAGATGAACAGGAGTTTGGTTTTAGCTTTTTTTAGTTCATATTTTTATTTTTCTATATCTGAGATAAAAATAATTTTAGATTCGATATGCATGTTGTGAATAGGAACCAGGAATTGAATTATATATTCGCTTGAGTTGCTTAACCAATCAATAAATTAATGAAGAATAAAGAGTTCACATAATATTACAGATCTGTTCTTCCCCTCAAATGTGTCAAATATTTGTCTCAGATTATTAAGAAATATTGACTCAAATAATTATTATTAATATTATTATTTTAATAATATATCGCTTCAAATATGAATTATTAACAGCTATTAAGTGAGAAGTAAGAGCTTTAAAGATGTATTTAAAGATTAAAATATTTATCAAAATATATATTATCACTGTTTTTGGTTATAAATGGCAATTCATTTGAGGCATAATTTATAAATAACCCAAATATTTCATTTTCAGGCAAATATAATTAAATTTTAATTCTAATCATTTGAATTGTAAAACATTTTGTAAGACAATCGGCAAAACATTTTTTGAACAATTTATTACTCGAATGTCAAACGAGAAGAGGAATGCGTTCCTCATATGTTTGTATTGAAAACAGATCCCAAAGTGAATGCAAAGAAAGAAAAATCAGTAGCACTTCGTTGCTTAAGACATAGGGAAAGGTCAGAAAGGGTCCAATCGATTCGATTAATCTTCCAGTTTCTATACAACTGAATAACAGTTGTGAGCAAAAAACTTCCTGAATATGTTGTGTGCAAATCATAGCCTTCCATTGAGGGCCAGAAAAAGAATGACTCGATTGCGCGAATCACATGTGGGGGCACTCTTTGAACACATTAATTATGGAATTTCCTTGTTAATCATAATTGTTTTTAGGTCTCCGACTTCAGACTTGTTTTGACAAATCGAATGGAATCAAAGTTCGACACTTTGAGTCCAAAGAGTCAAATGTATCGTTTCTTCAGATGTTGCACAGACCTGACTGTACAGATGGGCTCTGGGCTCAAGTGACTGATGAACAGTCAATACTATTTACAGTACAATTAGTCCAAATGAAAACATGGAATGCATTTGTGGCACTCGACATATTTGGCACTGGGATGCTGTCAATGCACAGCAGGACTCTACTGTCCCATACAATCAGTCAAACGCTAAAGTTTCACTCAATGAGTTATTGCTCTCAACTCATCCATCAGTCTATCACTAACTGAACCTTCAATTTAATTGTAATTAAGTTGTAGTTATGCCAACTGTGCCACTGATTCATACATACATTGACTACAAATATATATATTCAGTCAATACTACCATTAGTTAAAAAATTTCAGAACTATTTTATAAAACCAATGATTTATTTTAATATTTAATATTAATAATTCATAACAGAATGTTAGCTCCGAATCATCGGTTAATTTCCATAAAAAAATTATTTATTTAAGAAAAATTTCATTTAATAGTTTTAAAACTGAAAATTGCTTTGAATTGAATTTTTTCTCTCTATTTTTGAAGTAATAAATTTTCTTGCTATGAATCTCATTTTGCAATATTCGATAGCATTCTGGAAGAACTGATCGCACAGAATGTGTAGGCTTTTAATGACAAGGAAGAGAGCTCTCAGTCTTTATTTGTATTATATTTTAGAGCGAAAAATATTTAATCAATTCTTGATTATTTGCTCGTGAATATCAAACAACTATTCCTTACAGAGGAATGTTTCAAAGTTTGAATATTTTTGCTCCGGAATAATCAAATACCGGGAAATGAAAATCCAATAAAATGGAAATACTGTTACAGAAGAAACTTGTAATCAAATGAAAAGATTTCGAAAACGTTTTTGATTTGCTTCGATGGCAGAGAAAAGTTAATTTAATTTCTATTTGTTTAACGCCTTTTTGTTGAGGGCTTTCTGTCTGACGAAAAGCGAATGATGAAAAAAATAACAAAAAGAAGAAATAATTCGTTTATATCTTTCATTCAATTATATTTAATTTTAACAGAAATAATGCGATTCTATGCTGTTATTCGCCAAAAAATAATACTGTAATCGTTAGGGACTGAACGCCAACTAAATCTAATTCCTATGTAATGAAAAAGCCGCCAAAAATGTCAGATAATATGTGAATCTCTTATTATTCTTCGACTTATTTCTTATTAGTATTCATTGGTTCAACTCTTTCTGATCGGTCTTATATTCGAAGCAATTTTATTAGTTAGGGAAGAGTTGAGGGATAACCAAATATTCAATTGAGTATATCTTCGACTGAAAAGTTGACATTAATAAAGACATTTTGCAAGTATTGAGAGCAGAATCATAAACAAAAATCGATACAAACATCGAATAATAATTGCTTTGGGATCTGATTATAAACACATCCAATTAAATGCTGTGTGTCTAAGAAACAACTTGGGTGACCCTGATACACATGAGCGAAGAGTTTTAAAAAAGACGATTCATTGTTATGTAGTATTTTTTGGTGACTATGAATTGCAATTCAATATATAATTCATAGTCGAAGTCAAATTGAATTATTCATTGAGCGGTTCTGTTTGCGACTCAGATCTAAAAATGCGGCTAAAAAGCCTTTAAGACTGTCTGTTGTGTCGCATAAATCTGTAGGAATAGAGTATTGAATTTCATGAATAACAAAACAACTCTTCTTCTACTTATTCATTGGACAACTTTTTTCCATATAAAGGATCTTTTTTTTAGTTTTTTTAAACATTTATAATACAGAAAAGGGCATTAAGTTTTACAGCATTTTTTGATAAATGAAAAACATTCACAAATTTTTAACGAAAATATCGATAGAAAAAATCGATTTTCCCGATAATTCCAGTATTTTTTCAGTAATTTTATTTTTGTTGGAAATTTTTCTTCAGTTTTAAGTATTAATTAAGAACTTTTAATTTAAGACTGTATGAGATAAGAGTCTAAACAAAATCTTAGTCCAGAACTGATCAAAAAAGTTGATTAAATTATTTGCTTCAGTGAACTCTGGTTCCAACCATTTTATGTCTGTATTCCATGTCTTGACTTTTTATATGCCTTTAATTTTGAGTTGAAATTTGCATTCATTGCTAACAAAAAGAGACTTTCACTTTTGGGTCGTAAATTTTAAGAGCATTTTTCTCGTTTTGAAAATTTTTATTATTTTTGTGGCACAACTCTTGAAGGATAGTCGGGTCTAATGAACTTTTCGATAGACTCTTCTTCTCATTCTATACTCATATTATATCTAATATCAAAACGAATTGTAAAAAACAAACCTTAGGTTAATATAAGTATTACTGTAGTTATTCTACCGGTAATTACCATAAATTTATTTTTTTTCTTTTGTTACGCTTTTCGCTTATATTTTATTATTCGCTAATTTAGTCGAATATAAAATTGTGAAAAAATAAGAAATAAAATTAAAAGAAACTTTTCGGAGATTTTCTATGAATACAATCTGTAAATGAAGTGAACGGAAAAAGTAATGAAAAACCTTTTGTTGAGCCAAACATCGGTTTCTCTTAATTTCGACACAAAATAAGATTGAAATCGTAATAAAAAGCAATAAAAAGAGTCAAAAGACAATTAAAATCAATAGTTTTTCTGACAAAGAAAAGGAGAAAATTTGATTGCGAAGAATATTTTTCCGACGGTGTCAGCTATTAGTGTATTGTGTGCTGAGGGCTGTTCTCAATGTGCTGTTGATTGCCATTTAGTCGTTAATCTTAATTTATTGAATCCAATGTTGACTACAATCATGTGTTGTTCACTGTATTGAATGTATTGCATGTCTGCCAACATTTAAGCAGAGATGAGGAGAAAAGAGTGACTTTTATTACACGAAAATAGTCTTTTCTATTGCATAGTTACCATCTGAACACAACAGACATCAGATCTGATTCACCCATTATTCTTGTCGACCATACCTTTATAATACAGAAAACAGTAATGAACTGAGACTTCGACCACTGAGTGGTATCTATCCATAAGTGTCTTTCGCCGTCTAATGAAAATTGTAATGCGAGCACATTCAGGATCATATTCTTTTGGCGCTAATGTCTTATGATTATTAGCAACTGACAGCTCATTACACAACAAAATATAAGTGTTTCGAAGTCGAGTCAAATCTCATATAACACTCGCCTCTAGAAATAGTTTTTCCGTCAAAAATAACCAAAATTTGAAGCAATTTTGTATGAAATATGAGCTGATTATCTCTATTATTATTTTCAGTCACTTTTCACCAATTTTTTTGAGGAAAGTAATAGAAAAAATTTTCTAACAAATTGTAATTTCCTTAAGTGAATATTTGAGGAACTGAATGGGACTGACATTCAATATTAATTCTTAGGCCAAAAATAGACAAACCATTTGTGAGTATAATTTGGCGAAAATTGTGTTCAGAAATATTTTGGATTAAAAGCATTGCATAAAATTTGTTTACTTAGGGACAGGGCTCACAATTTCAATGTTTGTGTTATTGATTCTGTAAATACAGTGCTTTGTATTGAGAACTGAATTTATGCAATACTACAGAGAGATAGCGAAGTGCTGCTCATCACTGGCTTTGTTGCAAGCATGAGTGCTATGCCAGTCGTTAGTGCTGGCGATGCAGCCAAAGCTAATTTACCTTATTTTTAGAGCCATAGTCTGGCCCCGTCTTTGGCATCGCATATAAAGTCGATGGTGTGTCACGACTGGCAACGATGGATCATTACACCTGCCGGTGTGCTCACAATGGACTTAACCAAAAAACTACCTGTGCATTAGATGCCAGAGTGAGAGTTCTTCAGGTTCTCAAACTGAGAGCCGAGAATTCGAGTTCACTTTTAGGGTGAGCTTCACCTCTCGATAATTGGCTTAAGGCGTATATAATATAAAACTTATATAATATGAAAGTCTAATGAGTTTTTCTCCCAATCCCTATAATACTCGAGAGAAAGTCATTTGCATTTTATTCGAGTCTTATTTTTCTTTCGCCTCAATGTTTCTCTTTTTACAACTACTAAAAGTAATGCCATTTTATATTAAATACATTGTTTTCAATGTTGCGCTTTGTTTTTCTGCTCAGCTTTTTGTGGCTGTCGTCCAGAATTAGCGTATAATTCAATTCATATGATATGAATGTTATCTGATTTTATAAATTCTAATCACTTTACAAAGTCTTTTGCCGCAAAACTTTTATAATTGTTATCAAGTCTTTAGAAAACTGATTATAAACTCAGTTGTTTATTGTTTTTATATTCAGTTTTATTTATTCAGATCTAATCTGCGATAAGAATTTCGATCAGATTTAATGATATGTAGTGATTAAAAAACTAAACTAAATCCTTGTCTCATATTCTAATCACTTATCTGTTTATAATAACAAAGCAATTCGTATGAATTGAAAATATCATTAATAGTTATACTGATTCGAGTCATTAATTGATTAATGAATTATACATTTAATGTTTGTTAAGATATTTTCTGAGTCGATAACGACTATCGATAAAAGAGATAATAATTGGAAGAAAATTGATTCTAAATGTTAAGACTGTTTTTCTTTCTTAATTCTCATTCTTTATGTTTGTGTCCAACCAAATGAGCGAAAAGTAAAAACTATTAGCAAAAACATTTAAATAGAAAATCAATAAAATTTATTTATTTGATCGCATGTTTAGTGAGACCAATGTTTTAGAATATATTTTTTGTTTGTTTATTAGGTCTCAGAGTATGTCTTTCACTCTGAAGTCGACTTTCTTTACATTTTATCCAAATGTATGCAAAAAATGGCTTAAATCTGTGTTTGACGTTAACCACTGTTTATGTTTGAATTTCGCCTTGAATAAGGAAGGACTCTATTGGGGGAGGGAAGGAATGAGGGGAGAGAGAGAGGGAGAGAGAGATTGTGTTAAGGCTTGGAAATCAATCAAATAATTATAAAAACGTGATTCCAAGACTGGTTTTTAGTTAGGAATTCATTTCAGTTTTTCTGAAACTGAAAATTAAAAATTTTTTGATAAAAATTTTTACTTCTGAGTGACTTTCCTGGTGCCAAATGGATTGAATGGAAATAATCTAATCTGTTTTTCCCTCTACCTTTTTTATGGGGAGAGGAAAAAGTTATGATTTTAAGGAAAAATTACATCACATTTCCCAACGAAAAACGCAACTCTTTATCTCAAAAGACAAATCATTGAAAAAGCAGTTAAACTGTTTTGGGTTTCTCTCTCTCTCTCTCTCTCTGTCACAGAAGTTGAATGTCTTTTTTCCTAAAAAAAGTTTTGTTCAGATTTTGTTTTTATTTTGTCAAAACTTTATATTTTGGTTGTTTTTTATGTTAAAAATTTTCACTTAAAACAGATTAAACCAATAAATTTTGTACGAAATTAAGGCAGAAATTTATTAGATTTAAGGCTCTATTTTTCATTATTCATGTTTGTATTCATAGACAGTATGTAAATAATACTCTTTTTTGCCAAAATATTTTTACACAAAACAGTGGCCCTCAAAGACCGGATTGAAATTTATGCTTTCCAGCTTTTGAATTATTGGACTTGATAAAACAAGAAACATCGCTTCATTGAGCCTTTATTCAAATCAGTTCCAAAAACTATATTTTGAAAAATATTTTGAATTCTAAACTAAATAAGTCGAGTCTTGCAATTTTCATGAGTTCGAGGAACAAGAAGTTTAGGAAATTATCGGAAATTCTTCTTCTGATACAATCATCAAAATTATAGCTCTGTTTATATTTTTATAGTGCAATAAAAATCTTCTTCAAAGAGAAGAAAAAAATAGTTAACTTTTGTCTGAGATTTAGGCAAATAATAAAAATAGTGAATACAATACTTAGAAGAAGATATGAGAAGAATATATGGCAACAAAAACAACACATTTCTCTCGACTTTCACCGTTCGCTAAACGACTTTTGGGAAGCAAACGATTCAATGCAATCTTTTATTAGTTGTGAAGTGAAATGTCTTTATTATACACTTTAACTAAATGTATAAAAACAGAGAAAGTCTACCGAAGAAATATGTCTATAATTTGGAGGTAGACTTTATGGAGGGTCTCATCTCTCAAATTAATCATTAACATCAAGGGTCACACAAAAGATACTCTAATCCGTGGAAAAATGAATTTTCATTATTTCAAATAAGAGGGGGAACACAGAAAATACATCAAACAATGAGAGAAGTCCTGACTTTTCACTGAAGGCGTAGGCAATTATTAAATGGTATTACAAGTGAATAAAAAAGAGGGGAACCTTTAGTTCGAAGATCAGAAAGACTTTTGATATTGAATTTTATACTTTACTTTCCGAAGGGATTTCGCTAAAAAAGACTATCTTGTGATAGACTGAGAACGAGAGTCGAAACAGTCGATCATTTTATTGTTTGATTTGTTTGACTATCTTTTTGAAGACTCAAAACAAGAGAACAGATATATATTTGGAAATAGAAAATCCAAACAATAAAAAGTATAAATCAGTTGTTTTGTGCGAAACTTACATTCAGACGAAGCGAATCTTCGAACTAATGGTATGAGTTCTGCATGACTGCAATGGTTGTGCTATTTGTTTGTGAGTGAGTCGAGTGCCTTCAATGTTGGTTCTTGTTCTTGTGTCTGGAAATAGAAGTTCAGAGAACAATATAAAAAACCAGTGAATACAACACAATAGACATTTTCTTATGATTTATAATGAATTGAGTGAAGAAAAAATATTTGAATGAATTTTCCAGACATTAAATGCCCAAAAAATTTTAATTCAAAAAAGTGACCTTTTATTACGAAAATCCATTTTCAATTGTGAACAGAATATTATGTTTCCTAAAAGATTTTAGCTCATTTGTTGCGTTTGTTTTCCTGGTACTCCTAACGTACATCAGAAAGATTTTTTGCCTCTCTTCTAATCACAGCTCAGTTATTATACGCATGAGTTTTGAAAATGAATTCTCTCTTTTCATGTGTTCACGTAATAACAGGTGACGAATATTGAAATTCTGGGCTCTTTTGTTGATATCTAAGAATAATGATAAGTTTAGGCGGTGTGGCGATGTGTGCCCCCCTGTGCTAATGTGCTGCTGATATACAAAAAACGTCCTCATAGTCAGTACCGAATCATAAATGTCTTATAAGGTATTAATACGTTTTGGCACAACAGATATGGATAGTTAGCTAACCGGAGCTGAGCCGTGGGCTCACCCCTCAAGAAAAGTTGATTTTAAAAGGATGTGATGGTCTGCTGTGCCGCACGAATCTACAATATAATTGACTTTTAACTACAGACAACTCTCACTATTATGAACACATTTCACTTCATATTTTATTGATTCTGATCGTGAAGTTATCAAAATTAGATTAAAAATAGGTTTCTCTTCTCTTTTGTAGACCTCAGTTATCTGGAGGTCACCGTTGAGTTCAATAAATTGTTTTTCATTTCTCAATCAGTTTTTTCCACTCGTCTGCTGTTCTCTCAGATCAATAGACTTACTCGAAGACAATGTTGAACTAGAAATTGATTGATCTTAATGTATGTCAGTTTACTTTTTATAGAAAATACAGCAAACAATGGATACCAACGAAAAAACTAATTCACGTTTCGATTCGTTTAACTCAACCTCAATGTCGAAAAGATTAGGTTTGGGTTTGGGTTTCGGATAAAAGACAGAATCTAATGAAAGGCAAATATCGGAATACATTTCTTTGTAATTATCCAGCAGATTCATTGCAATCACATACACACAGACATTGAATTAAAATATAATTGCAATGAATATATAAAATAAAACTTCTTTTTTACTAATGAGGGCACGAATTGTTTGTTGAGGTATGAATTGAAGAAGAATTCTTTGCCAATCTCTTCATATCAAATGCACTTCACTTGCATTCCCACAAAAAAAGTAAAATAACGAATTTTCATGAGATTCAAAGCCTCTCTTATATTAGTTATGAATTTAATGATATATTTTTCTACTTTTTTCTCAATTCATTCTTATTCTCAATCTTTATTAGTATTTTGAACTTCAAATTAGAGCCTTAAGTAAATAACTTTTTTATAGATATTCGGGAAAGAGATGTGTCGATAGACTAAATAAAGTCATTTCTATGATTGTGAGCCAACACTACCAGTAATTGAGTCTCGAATTAGATTTCAAACAAATATCATTTGACGCATCAAGTTTTGGAAATTGAATTTTTATATCTTATATCCACTATTTTCCGGGGCCTTCCCTTTCCATTCGCTCTGAGCTTCAATTTTTCGGTCTTATAAGAGAAAAAAAATTCTTCTCAAACTATAAGACGATATATTCAGTGAAAGAAAAGAGAAAAAAATAGTTTTCACTTAAATTTTTTGGATATTTTTTGAACTTTTGCGACGAAAATGATTTGTGTAATGATATGTATTGAATGATACAATTCTTGAGCTCTTTTTCTACTCTCACTCTTCCGTAGAGACCAGATATCGATTTATTGTATTGTCTGAACTGTTTTTCAGCGCTTCGGAAGAAAAAAATTTGTGGATCAAAAAAGTAGTGGAAAGAAATGTTTGGCACAAAAGCCAATAGTCTTAGGTATTGGGAAAAAGGTGCGACCTTTTCATAGAAAGCGGATCTTTTGATATTATGGTTGGCAATGAACGCACTGACGGCCACAATAAATGCATTCAATATATGGAACTCTGAGTTAAAGCAATCGTTTCCTAAAACAGACACAAAGTCAAAGAAAAAGTTTCCTTTTTTCTGATTATTTCTTCTTTTAACTGCTGTACAAAGTCTTACATAAAAGTCGATCACATATAAAGTCTTTCCTCTATTTTGAAGGGATGAGACTAAACACATACCACTTACAAAGTACTGTACATTAGAGCTATGGTCCGGCTTTTATATTAAAACAAAGAAAATATTATTAACGCAGTGATGACCAGATCAAAGAAATTGGCAGATATTTTAGCCAAGACCCTAATCTAAACTATGTTACTTTGTCTCTACTCAAAAAAATATTTGAAAAAGCAACTCAACTCAAGTCTGTTGACCGACTAAATCCAGAGTCAGTCCATCCTTTCATTATTACGCCCACAATATATTTGGAAAGTTATTGTTATTATAAGAATTTCATATTTTTCACTCAAACCCATTGAACCATAACTTAAAGACCAGTGAATGCATCTGTGATTTCACTACACATTACACACGAATTTTTCACCGAAGAATAGAAAAGAAATTGCGAAACATTGGCCACTGAATAGGCATTTTGAAGAAAGTCAACTTTGATTTTGATGGATCACTACTCGCAAAGACAGTCAAAGACTTTAAAGACCTGCAAATCAAAGTCATATTAAAAATGGCAAAAAATGAAATCAAAAGCAAATCTTGTATTTGCGATACATTATTAGAGATAAGCACTTATGGTCTCATATTGACCATCCCCTAGACGTCATCAACCTTTCAGTTCGACTAATCTCTTCGGTTTCTAAACAAAATTCTTAAGCAGACGAAGAATAAAAACTATTCTTCGCTTATATGATGTGTTTAGTGCCTTAGTTTAGACTATTTTTTTATATTATTATGTATTTGAGTTTTTTCATTCCAAGTCCTATTCTCTCAAAATTTTTTCACTGGTTATATAACAGACGTTTCTTTTGTGAGCAGATTTCAAACAGAAGCCCAACACTCAAAAACTCAACTCAAATGAGTTATTTAAGAGTATTTTTTTCTTCTCTCTTTTCTTAAAGCCATCAAATTTTTAGTTTCAACAGTCATTTGATGGCACAATGAATAGAGAAATGCTTTCATTGCTAACCAAAGGAGAGAAAAAAGTTTTAAAACCTAAACTTTTTTGTTGATTATTACTCTCTTCAGAGAACTGACGAACGGAAGCCCTAAACTCTGTAATGAATTTTATTATTTTATTGAAAACTATTTTTTCTTCACTTCATATGTCAGTTAAGGTTTTTATTGTAAGACTTTTTCCTAACTCTTAACTCGAGTCTAATGAGCCGTAAGTCAAACCATTTTCTCAGTGATCACTATTTAAAGGCAGCTTCGGTTCAAATTTATTAAATCAAATGAAGGAAATATAAAAATCGATTACGATTTTGCCATCAAATGTTTCAATTGATCTTCAATTCATTGGCCTTTCTCTTATATTCTGGAAATAATTGGAAAATATTTCTAAATTAGAGACAATTCTTGGGTTTAAACAATGAAATGATGGATAAAACTAATCATTAAATATTTATTTGCGTATAATTCAAAGCGAAATGCATTAACACAATAGTAACAAGCATTTTCTGAGGGCTTATATCAAGTATTCACTACACCTGACAAGTATTGAATCCCAAGTTCTCGACAACAATACAGTTAACACATAAAACGCTTTAACCATATATTTATTCAAACGAATTATTTTTTCCTCACTTTTTTGTTATGCTTTACAAGAAATTATTCATTGAAACTGAGAGACTGTCAGCCGATGGAAACTATGATAAAGTTGTCACTAAGACAGACATAACTGAGAGCACAACAGTAATGCAAACTTTGAAATCGTTTCACAACCGAAACACAAAAATTTATATAAAAATTAAATCCCGAGTGATTTCGACTCACTTTTTAACTATAAATTATAATAACTTTTTTCCGCTGAAAAATCTCTTCCTTTTATCCAATGAAAAGCATAGCCTTTTGTCGACTCTTTTAGTTGTTTAAAAAAAAATTTAATACACTTTTTGCTGTATTTTCTCCTCCTTTAATGCTTTTGTCTCATCTCTACTCTGAAAAAAAACTGAACAAAGTTGGCAGACGTTTCATGAAATGACATTCTCAGAGCTACCGTTCCTCTGCTTATTCTCTAAGTAGAACTTTTTAAAAATTATTAATGTCATTTTCTAGGAACAAAATTGAGAAATGTTATTCCAAACTTTGTTTTAGCACAGAATGAAAACAAAGTGAACAAAAAACTAATGCATTAACGCATAAAAAAGAACAAAATCTACAGAACTCTTGAAATGGGAAAAATAGTTCACATGATTTTTGAAGTATAACTGAGTCGTTGTTATGAGTTTGTGTTGATTTTTGCGAAGACAAGAATCGAACCGATCTCTTGAGGTCTTTACTTAAGGATGAAATGTTTGTTTTTTGTGTCCAAACTGTTTGTTAAAAATTTTGTTTTCAATTTCTCCGTCAAAACTCACGTTTCAGTGAACGAATACACAAATAATTTGATGTTTTGCTTGGTTTCTATGTCTTTTGAATGACTGAAACACTTTTCTTTCGACTCTCGAATTGCATTTTGATTTCAAGAAACACTTTTATTCAGATTTTTCTCAAACATTAAAAAAGACAATCTTTCAAAGAAATTGTTTTCAAATACAAACGACAAAACGAATAAAACACATATTTATAGCAGAATTAGTGAATACCAGACACCAGTATTTTCTTCTAATTTTTCACAAGAATTCGTATTTAGTGCTGAAAAAGTGAAATGTTTGCCAATAAGTCTTATTTTTTGATTCTGGTGTCAGATTTGAAAATAATTTATTGGATTCCTATAGCAGTTGTTGTTCTTTAAGTCCTTATATAATAAATAAAAGTTTTACATTTGGTCTCTCCTTAAGAATCTGTGGAGTAATTTTTCAAAATCCTTTGAAAAATACTTTGTATTTTGCACTTCAAAGTCGTAAAAGACATCAATTTTGGGCTCGAAATAGAAGTAAAAGTATGTTTCAGAGCAGAAAAAATCACTTAATTTAGAAATAATATCATTAAAGAAGTTTTGATTTTCTGGTGTTTTCTCATACGTTTGTTAACATAAAACAAAAACAAAATGAAAAATCGATTAAAATCATTAAACTATTTAACAGCCCTTTTAAAAGTCGTTTCGTTAATTAAAAGCTAGAGCATTAATGAATTTTCAGCCATTAAAACATTGATTAGAAAGACTCTGAAGAGAAGAGAGATTTGAATTTCATTTAAATCAATGATGAATTAGTCGCTGGCGTTGCTTTTGTTTCACATTAGCAGTACTCCTCTAACCCTGTCCTTTGATGGCATCCGATTAGTGTCACTCAAGTACACCGAAAATGCATTTTTCTCTGTGTCATAGCCATCAACTCTGTTCACTAAATCGATTGCATTTAAATATTTAGTTTTGTTTAACTTCACAATTGAATAACAATTCGGTTGAGAAACACATCAAACTCTGAATTTGAGCCTTAAATCTACAATTCGTGCGAATTATTATTAAGTCTACGATTATTATAATTAAATCGATTCCTAAAATAAACCAGGAGAGTCTAGTTGTAATTTCTAACGAATTTATTCGTCCAAAAGCCTATAATTTTCAATTGAATTAACAGATATGTGAAAATCCAAATGAATGATCTGAAAGCCATTTTCGGCCATAAATCGATATTTGAATGGATAAAAACCTTTTCATCACTGGATATCTTATCATTTTCAGTGATATATCATTTTGGAAATTAGATTGAATTTGAATAATTCTGTTGGCATTTAAAAGAATTTTATGCATAAATACGAATGCAATCAAAATCCAATGATATTTTTAATGTCATGAGAATCTCAAATACAATCATTTGATATAACGAAACGAAAACCTGGAAAACAAGGGATCAGTGAGTCTCACGTCTGATGGGAATAAGGGGAAGGCACACCTTTAGGGCATAATGAATGGCTGCAGCAAAACTCTCGCCAATGACTCTCTCATGGAGTCATTTCGGTGCCACGGATTCACTGTAAAAGTTTTGGGCCATAAATTGAAGTGTCTTTCGAGACTCGCTTTTGAATATAATTACGTTGAAATTCTCGGTGAAGTCAAAACACCAAACACTTAAGTGGCGGTCAGATACTAGTGGCTGTCCCTAACAGATCAGCGAATACATAGATTGTGTCGACTACAGCAAATCCAGTCCCATATCTAACCACTTAATCGCTTCAAACACTTATAACAACACAAATTGTGATCGAGAAAAATGTATTCAAAAAGTGATATTTGGTATCGATTTAATTCATTTAAAAGCTTAGAAGAAGAGAAACAAAAACTAAACAAAACACAAAAATAGACTTACTTTTAGTGGACTTAATATCAGTTTTACTAAAATTTTTATTACGTTTCCTTTGATTAAATCGCATAAATAAATCCAAATTAGAGTCAAATAAATGAAATTACATTGGATTCACTGATGGCTCAAATGGTATTTCTGCAGAAGTAGATAAATTGGCCTCAAACACAATTCAAACCAATATCTCTATAGCCTCCAGTCAAGTTTATAACTGTTCCAGTTTAAACAGCCAAACCACCTAGCCAACGAAAGCTCAACTTTTTCGTTTAATTCAATTAATTTTAACACAAAAGTATAAGTCGATCACTTTTAATCATTGGAGGTGCAAAAGTAATTTGAACAGGTAACTTGTAGAGTATAGCAACACATTTAACAGTGCGGTTAATTGAGTTAAACACTATAGTTCACAGTCCATCCGAAAAAGTTTTCGTTCAATTCAATTAATTTTAGCCAAGAAGTATGAGTGAGTCAATCACTTTTAATCATTCGAGGTGTTAATATAATGTAGCTGGAATTTGAACAGGTACTCTCTGTATACCTGCTCAACCCGTCTGACAGAACGGCTAAGAGCTCAACACTCCAGGGTTATCCAAAAATGTTCAACTTTTTGTTGTTGAATTCAATTGATTTTAACCAAGATGTATGAGACGATCACTTTTAATATATTGTAGAGTTTGAGAAAATAAGCGATAAAATGTCACAAATTGAGAAAAAGCTCTTTTGCAACACAAGCCCCCAATGCAGTGCACAGCACAGCCTGTATTACCACTTCTGTATGCCGCAACTCTGCGAGAGTGACTGCTAGTGCTGTTACTCACTATAAACTGACTCAGAGTAAAATCAGGCCTGCGCTCCAATCCAAGGGCATTCCCCAGACCAGTCCAAAGTTACTCTTACCTGGAAATATTGGTTCTAATGTCAATTACTTTTGTGTTTGAATTTGAAACTCACTTACAAACTGCTGGTTTCGCTCATTCTGAATGACTTTTTAGGTTTGACTCATCCCCAGTAAAACTTACCATATTATGAAACTTTTTAGAATGGGGCCTAAATAGGTATAACATTCCTGTGCCTCAATATAATTTATGTTGTTTTCAATATTCTCGGTAATTTTGTCAATTAAACTGAATTTATTGTCATTTAAACTAAATTAAGTTCAATTCAACTGAATTAAAATAGAAATCAAAGAAAAAATGGTTGACTTTATTTTTAAAATCTCTATAAAAAATTCTCTAAATTCCAATGAGTTTGAAGAAAAATGGCCAAATTACCTTCATCTAAAAACTTCTTAATGCACCCCTTTAACAAAGAGTAGAGTTGAAGTAAACTTGCTCTATTGTATACCAGAATATTCTCTTCATTAGTATATTAAAATTTGGTGAAGTAATAAAAAAGCTGAATGTAATCTAATAGTGATTCTCATTGAATACCAAACAGAATCATATAATGAGAGTCTTGTTTCGCCTCATAAGCCAATGGATGCTAAATACCCATAATATGAACTCCAATCCACTTTCAGATGATTTAAGATTTTTCTTTATAAACGATTAACTCAGGGGAGAGAGAGAGAGAGAGAGAGAGAGAGAGAGAGAGAGAGAGAGAG
>JAQIWP010000798.1:0-20043 GCA_034695525.1 Euzetes globulus | reverse complement strand
TGTCGTTGATACATTATATAATCCGTCCTTGCATATACACGTGGCATTTCCATTTGAATCAGTGATGCATTTTTCAAATTCACCGCATTTATAACTAGTGCACTTTGGTATATCCAGACAGCTAAATGATTTAATTTTTTAATTTCATTTTAAAGTTTACAATATAAATATACAATAATCTTACTTAATTTCTTTAGGATTCCAAAATTTGCTGTCATCTTTTTTGCAATCACACTTGAATTCACTTTCACCAAGTTTGTATGAACAGTTACCTAATCCATTATTAGAACAATAATCTTTTCCGCTTTGATAAACAATTTTAGCAGGTTTAATCTTCAAAAAAAATTTTAATACTTTTTGATTAACAAATGATTAAATATTTACCCAATGTTTTATTTTACAAAAATTAGCATATTCGCAAAAAGGCCCTTCATATTCTTCTTCGCAAATACAGTTTCCGCCATATTTATCATTTTTTTCATCACGATCACAATGCCCTTGGATAATTCCCGAACAATTATTTGAAACTCGATCATCGTCTTTATCTAATATGCAGGGATCACCAATATCTAACTTGCCAATTGTAAAAAGTTGTTTTTCACTTTCTAGATCCTTATATTTTACTTGAATTCCAACTCTGAATTCAGTATTAATTTTGCCCAATTGAATGACTTTAAATTTATTTCCACCCTGATCCAATGTATAATTTGCCTTGAGTGCATTTTTGTCATCGAAAATAAAAATGTTGATAGAGAAATTTAATTTGTCAACGGCTGATAAATCTTTCTTAAATAAAAATCTGATGGGAACGTCATCACTGAATTTTGTTAACCAATTACTCAAAAGTAAAGACTTTCGCTCTCCTTTGAATTTGGCTAGATTCAATAATTTAATTAGGATTACAAAATGTTTAAAACAAATATTCAATCAATTATCTTATGTAAATAACAACATGCAGGCTGAAAACCAATAGAACTCAGTTGGCATAATTCATTATTTCAAACAATTTTACTTATTTATCTGAGTTTTTCTAAATTATAGATAATTGTACAAATATATTGTAACTAGGGATGGACAAATTTAAAATATTTTGTTCTGAGAAATTTCTAAAAAATGTTTCTTGAGAAACTTTCTTTAAATAGTTATTCAATGGTCGGCACATATATTTCAATTGTAAAATATTCTAATATTTGTATCAATTGTCGGTCCATTTACAATTTTTTATGGCGACAGAACAATTATCACTATTGCCAAGGAAATATTTTAATAAAATTGTTAGAAAATTACTTTTGTTTAAATTTTAAACATTTCCAGTTTATATTTTTTGAAAACTATCTGATTTTCTGATCTAATCTTTTCAAACATTTAATTTGGTTATTGTTTTCGCCATTATTGCAAGATCACAATGTTTTGATTTAATTAACGTCGCATTTAAACCTTTTACATACTTATGCATTATTGTTATTTTCATATAATCGGCTCATTATTACTCTTCTAAATTGACCTTTATATGCAATTTTGTTATTTCATTTCGTTTATTATAGTTATCACTAACTCTGAATTTATGTTTTGTTAAAATTAGATAATAAATTGAATAAAAACTGAAATTTTCTATTTTTTTTGTTTGAGAAATTTTGTTAAAATATTTTTTAAGAAACTTAGAAATGTCCTTTTATTAAGCCATTTTTAAATCCATTTTAACTATAGTTTCTGCAAAATAATTTTTTTGTCGTTTGGACAAATAATTCAAATAAACTGGATTATTCATTTGTTATTTTTATGAAAAAATTTATCTCTAAAATATTTGAGTTTACTTTATGTAAACAGTTTTTTCTGGAAACACTGTCCTATTTTACCGAATTTCAGTTGTTTTCTGGTAAAATGTTCTGGATTATTTTAATAAAATATAATCTTACCAGTAAAGTGGATATCATCCAAATAATGATCCCATTCTTTGTTTTGTGGATCATTTGGAATTGTGGCAGGCCATTGGTTTTCTATTAAATAGTATCTTGGATCATCACCTTCCATATGATTGAATGTTAAAAAATTTAATTTATGAATCTTGCTTGCTGGCTTGAAAAACTTTGCACTCTTAATATGAAATACTATTATATTATCAGGGTCAACATTTGATTTCAAATTGATTTCATAATCATTCGAAATAGTCTTTGTTAAATAAGAAATGCAAATTTTTTGATTTGTCCATTCTGAAATATGGTTAGCGCTATTTTCTGAACTTATTGGAAATAATTTGTCTAGTTTGAATGCTTCTTGATCATAATAAGAAATTTCCAGGTTTGATTTTGAATCCATATGATACGATAGGTCAATACAAATATCATAGGTTGGATCGACATTATTAAATTCAATTGTTGAAATATCGCCTGATTTTGAAGTAAAGTAAAACGGAAACACTTTTGTTTTATCCGTGTTTGGTGTTAGTTGAGGCATGTTTTCATTTGCCCAGGACATTTGGCTTTCTATATTTTCGGAAAGTTTACAATTTCCAGGTTCACACGATAATACTTTTTCGGTCAATTTTCCATTTTTCAGACAGCTTTAAAGAAATTCAATAAGTTAATTTTATTGTTCAATTAAATCTACCTATCAATGAAATAGTACCTTGAAATAGATACTTGTGCATTCCTTGTCAATGAAAAGAACTTTTCTTCGCATTTACATTGCTTCTTTTGATTATCACATTTATTACTTAATTCAGTAATAAAATTGATAGCTGATTGGTCACAGTTCAGCTTTTGCACCTATTTGAATTAAAATAGTTTAATAAGAATATAATAGTATAATACTAGCTCAATACGGTCGTCGCTAATTAGTATTACGTTCTCTGATTTCCATAAGCAAAACAGTATTTTCCGCATAGAATTTGTTTTGTCATTAAATAGCATTGATGTCATTGTAATCATAGGATTTGATTAAAAATCAATAAATTAAGTGTTAATAAGTGGTTAACTTCATTTTTAAACTAAACTAGTCAAAATACAAGTCAAAGGGTATGGAGTCCAAAATCCATTTAAAAATAAAAATGTTACTTACCTCTAATGAACAAGGATCTTCATCGCATATAATAGCATTTCCGTGATCATCTTTGCAATTGAAACATTTATGTGAAGTTGCACTATCTTGTATACACTGTCCATTTAACTTGCAAGGATTAGGTGAACATTGATCTCCAATAGAAACACTTTTCAATTTTATTGAAAAATCTTTATCTTTGTTTTGTTCAGTTTTAATGAATGTGAAAGCAAACAACACTTTAACCAATCCTTCATTTACACCATTGAAATTCAGATTAATTTTCTTTCCACTTTCCACTTTAGCAAAACTTTGCCTGCCAATATTAGCACTGTGAATATTTTTATAATATATGTCCAGGTTAAATGCACTGTCACTGTTGTCAATTTGAACTTCGAAATTTGAATTTTTAGCCAAAATTCTATCAAATAATATCCAGGGGCTCAGAATCCAAATTGAAGAATTTTCATCATATTTTCCTATCAAATTATATTATAAATTAGGATTCAAATTTCGTTTTATCATGGCAATGTTGAAAATTTATTTGAAAGCTACTTAATTTAAAGTTATTATTTTCAAGAAAATTATCATAATTTTTACTGATTAAAAATTGCCCAATAATGACAAAACATGATTTTTTCAAACTCTTTTTAAGGTATCTTGTTTAATTCCAAAGGACATAATTGTTTATTTAGTACTTAATTTAAGCAATGTTAAAAGTTTACCTGTTATTTGAACATTATCTGTTGTTTGATCAATAGCTAAATCGGGAAATCCATTCCAAATTCCATGTTTACCGGTGTTGTCCCATGTTTTCAAAAATGATTTAACTTTAGAAAAATCAATTTTGTTCTTATAATCGACTTCGTATGTAATGCCTTCGAAAACAAATTTTGTATCCTTAGTTCCAATTACTTTATAAGAGAGATCAAAGTCGGTGTCAATATTTTTGATGAAATCTTTGAGACAAAGTTTTATAGTTTTTGGCAGAAGTGGGTCTTTGTTGGAGGGTAATATAAGATCAGAGATAATTTTATTATTTGGACTTGAACTTGATAAATATCCAACTTCTAAATTTGTTACTGTTGTGGCCGTTGAATAAGTTAATTTTGAACAAATATCGGTAATCCCATCATTCACATTTACAAATTTATAATTTATTAGATTATTAAGAGGATCTGTTAGTGTGAAAACCTGATTAGCCACAGCCCAACCTCTAGAAATTGTTGCATTCAAACTGTTGCACCTATGATAAATTTAAGTTTTTTATTATTTAAATAGATTGCAACCTTTGATTAATAAGATTAATCACAAAATAAATACTAAATAGATTAAAGAATCAAGTTATATATTATTCAAAATATTTGAGAAGTAATAAAAAATCATATTTTAAAGTATTTTTTAAAATAATAAAATTTAATTCCTAAAGATGATTGTGTCAAACAAGATTTATTTAGAGGCTTGCTTTTAATCAAATTGATTTGGTTGTTTTTTGTTCTCCAACTTTAACATTTTATAATTATATCCAAATATTATCATCATCAATCTTATCTACATATTTTCTAAATAAACTTTCATTAATAATATTTTTAATGTTTAGTTAAGATTAAAGGGGTTTGTAAAAATTAACTTACTCTTTCTTATCGATATTATAAAATTGATCTGGATTTGGACACCGACAAGAGAATTTTTGTTTTAAATTTATATTGAAACAAGTGGGATTTCCAATTTTGTGCTCCAATTTGAAATATTTTCCACAAAACTCTTGAGCTTGAATGTCTTTCTTTGTGGGACTATGCTGAATTGTTTTCACTATATCTTCATCAAAACTCAATCTTGTTTGTTTACAATAATCTGGCTGGTCACAATTTTTCCCCGAATAGTCACTAAAATCACAACTACAAATTGGTTGTTCACTTAATTTAATAGCACCTACTTCATTACTTGCTGAACAGTCACCATTATTTTTGCAATATCCCGATTGATAATAGCAAGGATCGCCAAAATTCAATAATTGAATTTTTAAATGTCTCAAATAGAACACATCATTTGTAGAATAATAACCGGGTTTAAAATATTCGACATCGATCACTAATTTGAAAATTTTCGAGTCAGACATGGGTGCAAATTTAAAGGTGATATTTTGTTCTTTATCAGTTTGTTGAGTTGTACTAATCACATCGAAGCACTGGGACAACCAATCACAGACCTTTGGTCTCACTAATAAGCCATCCAAAATTGTAGAATTTTTAGTAGTTACTTTAATTTTTCCAGGACTCTTATGCAATAATTGATCGTGCATAATCCACTTCTTTGACATTATTCTTATATGAGTTCCGCTCAGACTGGGTGTTAAATCTATGAAAATTTTAATTTAATTGTTTTCCTTCTAAACTATTATATAAATTTATCAGATTTAATTTATAAAATATTTACCTGTTATAATAATTTCATGATTTCCATCTAAAATTTCAACGTTTGATGAATGAGGAGAAGTCCATTCATTGGATATTTTATAATTAGTATTTTTCATTGCTGTTAAAAAATTGATTTTTTCAAACGTTTTCAGAATTGGTTGCGTCGAATCAATTGGAGAAATCTTAATAAAAAAATTTTCAGAAAAAAGTTTATCTGTTATTGATGAATCTTGGTGAAAACGGAAGGTTAGATAGAATAGACTTGAATCAATTGCCAAAAAGTCAGCCAGACAAAATTGTACAGTTGTTCCAGTTGGATTTTTTGGATCTTTATTCACAATTGTTCCAAATTTCCAAATTTCAGTTTCTGTGCCGTCATTTTCCATATTCAAATTAATAGAAATTTTGGTATCAATTCTAGCCAGGTAATTTATTTTAAAACATTGGTCTGTAATTTGATTTTTGATTCTGTCAAACTTGAAGTTTTCGATTTTTAATCTTATTCCGTTACTAAAATTTGCTATTGCTCCATTAGGAAAACAATCTAGTTTGAAATAGTAATTTGGTTTGACCTCACAATCTTTCAATGTCATGGTGGGGTTGTATTTTGAATCTGATGGTTTTCCATTATCTGCTTTAAATGTGGGCGTGCCTTCCAAAACTTGATATTCAACTGAATTTGGAAAGATTTATGTTATTTAATGTTCAAGCTACAATTATTATAAAACTTTCATTGAAATCAATTTGTGTTCATAATTTAAAAAACATTTAACAAATTCTCAATTTCAAAGGCAAAAAAATAAACTTGATATATAATCTATAAATAAATTGTTTACCTTTTAAATTTTTAATAGCCACCATAGTTTCAGTAGGTGTAAAGAATGTAAAGCTGGTTCCTTTTAGTTGATCTATTGATAAAATACGCTGAAACTGTAACCATTGACCATCGTATTGATGATCTTTGTATCTTTTTGATAGGAGATCTGAATTCTCATTTATTTGAAGTATGGTCGGGTAATCATTTCCATTAACTGACCAATACTATAAAACGATAATTTAGAAAAAATCTGATAATTTCAATTTATACCTGAAAAGTCAGTTTGAATGTTGAATATTTTTCAAGTTTAAGTCCGTCAATTGTTTTGCTACTTATTTCCCATTTGTTCTGAATTTTATCATTTCCATTGATATAGAAAAATTTAATGTTTTCATTTGGCCTTAAATTATCTTTATACGGCCAAGAGTCAGCGATTTTCTGCCAAGTGTTTCCCGAAACATTGTATTTGGCTTTAAAAATATTTGTTTAAAACAATTAATTATTTTAAAATAGATGTCTAAAATTACGTAATTAAAAAAAGTCCCTAGTAATTATAATAAAGATAGCAACAAATTGTTAAAACTCACGTTGTTTATTCAAAATTTATCAAGGTTAAAATTTAAAAAAGATTAATTAAAAACTGCTATGATTTTAATTAGTCAAAACATTTAATAATATTATTCGGCTAATTTACACTAAACAGATTCCACAAAATTATTTCAGATTTTTCTTAAAACAATTGTAAATTTTTAACTAACATTCCTAGAGCCTTATTTTACAAAAATCCTAATTTAAAAGAAATAGTGCTCTTGCAAATACTCTTATTCATTTTCTATTTTTATTTAAGCTGTAAGCTCACAGCTATTCTGGCAGTTTATTATAATTAATAATTTACTTTCATATTGTATACGTAACAATTTTTTCAATATTATTGGCAAATCATTAAATCAAAAAGATCTAACATGGCAAAATCTTTAATTCAACTTTGCTGATTATCTCCCCCATTTATACCGGAATGCCGGCCTACCTCGTTGTATACCGGCACTAACATCAATTTCAATTTATACCGGCAATAGCACAATTTTTAAGAAATTCTATTGATCAACTTACCATCTTTATTATTTAGATCAAGATCCGAAATCACAATTATCACAGAAAACGAAAAAAGGCAAAATGTTTTGATGAATAGTTTCATCATGGAGCACTGTTTTATGACAATTAAATTTTTTCCAATTATCTTTCTATTATAGTAAAGTAAAGTTTATTATATTTAATGATCACGGTGGCTCAACAATTTTATTAGGTATGTTGAATGAAATTAATTTTCTTAACTTTCAATTGCTAATTTTCGATCATTGCCTGATTTTCAAATAATTTCTAAAATTCCATAATTTCTAAAGATTTTACTTTAATATAAACACTCAAAATAATATCAAAAAATTTTATCAAATTTTTCTGCTGCTATTCGGGTTAAAGTTCAAAGTTTAGCATTAAATACGTGCAAACAATACGATGGTTGAAGTGAACAAAGGATTGAAATCAATTGGAAAAATGGGATAACAGGAGATAAAAGTAGACTAAGCTTTCAAATCCCTTATGTTAATAGGTTAGAAATGAGATAATAGTAGGGATGTGATAAGGTATTCACTAGAACAAATTTTCAAACAAAAGAATAAATTTCAGAAATTTCCTATTTATATATTAGAACATTTACTAGGTACCTACGCTTTTAAATTTTATTGTGACAATTTATAGAAAAAATTTGTGTTTTAAAAATTACTTTAAATTAAATTGATAGAATTAAAAATTTACATTAATTTTATTATAAACTCTATTTCAAGTTTATTTCAAGTTTATCAGTAAAACAGATAAATTCAATGAACTTAATTTATGGGTAAAAATTGATTTTTTGTTAACAGAAAAAAAAAATAAAGTCAATCAAATATTAAATACAATATCAACGGTGAAGCAAATGTGAAACAATACTTGAAAGAAGCTTTAAGAATAAGTTAAAACAAGGGTTTGCCTCAAACCTAATCCCCACTACATTTACACCTTTGATATTTTACTCTCAATTATCATTTAAAATAGGGCAAATTAAAAGCAAATTCAATTTTGTTAATAATTTTCAATGATATATAGGGTTCTGAATTCAATACAAAAGACCCTCCCTGTCCCTACCTGAGTAAATTTAGTTAGTTAAAGTGACACTAATCTAAAGATCTACCCTTGCTTTGTTGGGTGAATACTAAAGATAAACCGGTTATCCTTTTTATGTTTATGTTAAGTTGCATTTATCAGAAATATTAGAGTGAATCACGTTTTCTCTGATAAACGGAATGATATAATGTTTGAGTTTATACTGGTTACTTTACACACATTTCATTTTTTTGTCAACGTGAGTGAAATAATGTTTTTATCCAGCAAAATAAGGCGACAAATATTTTGGTGTTTTTTAATATGTTTGGTTATATTACCAGAAATCAGGTATGTTTTAATTCAACAACAAAAGTCGGTCATTTACTTAATAAATTTTATTTTTAAAAATATCAGTTAGCTAAAAAATTAGGATAAATTTAAGTTGAAATGGGTGAAAAATAACCAAAATTATCCCAACCAAAGAAAAATTTTATTTTGTCTATAACCAAGCTCAAAACCGAGCTCAAGGTCAAAACAAAGCTTGAACAATAGATGGCATAGAATTTCAATGCTTTAGATATTAAATAACTTGTGACTTTTGATAAAGTAATTAATCTCTCAATATATTAATACTTATCCCAAACCCTTTAGAATGTTAAGTTACCCTGTTTTATTTTTATGCTACATTTTATTTTTTTAAATACTTTTAGTTTTGTATAAAAATGACTGGGATGCAATCCTGGCTGCAGCCAGACGCCAGACTGACATGACTGTTTATAACCATTAATTATCGGATACAGTGCAAGCTCGTAATTGTCCCACTCTTATTGCTATCTTCTAATGTTAAAAAATGTTAAAAAGGATTGGATGTTGCCTCATTCGACTAAATTTACCAACTGTCTTTTATTAATGTTTGAGTTTATATTGATTACTTTACACACATTTCATTTTTTTTGTCAACGTGAGTGAAATAATGTTTTTATCCAGCAAAATAAGGCGACAAATATTTTGGTGTATTTTAATATGTTTGGTTATATTACCAGAAATCAGGTATGTTTTAATTCAATTGAATTAGCCAAAATTTGTCATTGATTTGAAAATTTAGACCAGAGTTCTAGTTTGAACCTAACCCGGACAATGTTGGTCCTGGACTTTTCTATAATTTATTAAATAAATTTGATGTCATGTGTCTCATAATCTGTAAAATTGTAGTGAAATGAATGAAAAATCAATTTAAATGAATATTTTATTGAAATGTGATAAAAATCTAAATAGGAAATTGTTTTTTTAAATATAGCGCGAATGAAACAATTTTGATATGTTCTGAATCTATGAATTGATTAGAATCGACCAGTGTAACTATTTTTGGCGAATGGTCACAATTAAACCCGATATTGGCATGGTCAAAAATGCTTTATAAGACAAGATTTGAAAGATGCATTTTATACTTTAGTAAGATTTATGTAAAGTTTAGTTTCATTAAAACTATCAATGAATGAACTTCTTTATTGAAATTCATGTTATGTTAAATCTTCATCCAAACCTTCCGGGTAAGGACTCATCTAAATTGAAGGACTCACCTATTTGAGAGGACCAGCAATATTTGTCCATTCTAATGCAGTGCAATTGTCAATGCTTATTATACAGTGTAGTACCTCACAATATAAATTTAATTGAATTTTGCATATGCTAACCAAGTTGCAGTGTACAAATAATCAAGCAAGTTAATTAATTTGAAAACCCCGCTTCTTTTTATTCTCTAAATATAAGAGTCTAATAAAATGAATTATAAAATAAGAGAATTTGTGTGAAAAATGAGAGTTCAGACAAATTTCCAAAAGTTTCGAAATATTGAAGAAATGATAAACGAGTGAAATTCAAACAAGTGTTTCATCAGATCCTTATATAATATTTTAAGTAATGTATTGAATATATGCGCTGTTAGTGAGAGTGTCGACAGTATTGGTCCATATGTTTGGTTATGTCATCACTCCTTCGCATGTTTTCCAATACAACCGGACTTTCTCTGACATAACACGTGTTCTTCTCATCGTTTGACATACTTTCGATAATTTGGTTTATATTTTGATTATCGAATATGGAAACGGCTAAAAGTAAGGCCAAACTCCGGTACTATCTGGACCTGGAGTCCAAAATGCAGACCAAGTGGCAAACTGAGAAGGTCTACGAAGTGGACGCTCCCAACGGCCACAAGAAGCACAACGATGAGAAATTTTTGGGCACTTTTCCCATCCCGTACCCCAACGGCAGTATACATATTGGACACACATTTTCATTGTCCAAATTAGAAGTCAGATTTGAGCCATTCTTTGTGTCCATTAAACTTAATCTGATTTATTATTTAGTTTGTGGTCGGTTTTTGGCGACTAAAAGGCCGGCGATGTCTTTTGCCGTTCGGGTTTCACTGTACGGGAATGCCTATCAAAGCCTGTGCCGACAAATTGAAGCGCGAAATGGAAACCTATGGCTTTCCGCCTAAGTTTCCTGAAGAAGAATTAGATGATAAACCGATAGAACAGTCAAATGAACTGATAATTAAAGATAAGTCAAAGAGTAAAAGGAGTAAACTGCAGGCGAAGACAATTCAGGCTAAATATCAGTGGCAGATAATGCAGTCTTTGGGACTGACCGATGAGGAAATTGCAAAGTTCGCCGACGCTCTCTATTGGTTGGACTATTTCCCTGAAAAATGGGTCTCAGACCTGAAGGCGTTTGGTCTGAGGGCCGACTGGAGACGGGTTTTCATGACTACAGACATAAACCCATACTTCGATGCATTCGTGAAGTGGCAGTTAATTCGACTCAAAGAACGCAACAAAATCAAGTTCGGGAAGAGATATACCATATTTTCGCCCAAAGACAACCAGCCCTGTATGGATCACGACAGGCAAAGTGGCGAAGGGGTCGCTCCTCAAGAGTACACTCTCATCAAAATGAAAGTCTTGGATCCAAAGCCAGAAAAACTCAAAAAGTAAATCGAAATTACAATTAATTTTTAAAATTATTCAAGTTTTATGACATTTTAGACTTAAAGCCAACATCTATTTGGTTGCGGCAACTCTCAGACCCGAAACAATGTACGGACAGACCAACTGTTGGCTCAGACCTGATATGAAATACATTGCATATCGCGTTAATTCCGGAGATATATTCATATCAACCAATCGGTCGGCACTTAATCTCTCGTTTCAGGGCTTTACTAAAGAAAACGGAACAATCGATAAAGTGTTAGACCTGACCGGTAATGACCTGATTGGCGCCAAACTCAAGGCTCCCCTCACTTCATATGAGAGCATTTATGCGCTGCCAATGCTTACTATCAAAGAGGATAAAGGAACAGGGGTTGTAACCAGTGTGCCATCAGATTCACCGGACGATTTCGCAGCGCTCAGAGATCTGAAGAATAAACAACCGCTCAGAGAAAAGTATGGAATTAAAGATGAAATGGTTCTGCCCTTCGAACCGGTCCGTAGTTATTAAAAAAATGTTTTAGTGTTTGTTTCAAACTTTTTTTCATACAAAGGTACCGATAATAGAAGTGCCCGATTTCGGTAATCTGTCAGCCATTACCGTTTGTGAACAGTTGAAGATCCAGAGCCAAAACGATACGGTGAAGTTGGCCGAAGCCAAAGAAAAAGTCTATCTCAAGGGCTTCTACGATGGGGTCAGACATCATTTTATTGAAAGTCTAAATCAATGAATTGTTGGTTCCTTAGGTTATGTTAGTCGGAGCTCATAAGGGACAGAAAGTGTCGGATATTAAAAAAGACTGTCAGACAGAACTGGTCGAAAAAAAGGAGGCTCTGATTTATATGGAGCCCGAAAAGCTGGTCATTTCGAGATCCGGAGATGAATGTGTTGTCGCTCTTTGTGACCAATGGTTTTTAGAATATGGAGAGAAGAAGTGGAGGGAAGAGGCCGACAAAGCATTGGCTCAAATCAATACTTTCCACGACGAGACCAGAAAGAATTTTGTGGCGACACTCGATTGGCTCAAAGATCACGCCTGCAGTCGACAGTATGGACTTGGAAGTCGTCTTCCTTGGGCTGAGGAATGGCTAATAGAATCGCTGTCGGACTCAACTATTTATATGGCGTACTATACGATATCGCACTTACTTCAGGGCGGTGTCATGGATGGAAGCGGTCCATCTCCCGTCGGCATCAAACCTGAAAAACTGACGCCCAAAGTTTGGGACTACATATTCTTCTCAGACATTCCATACCCAAAAGACAGTGGAATACCTAAAGAAAAATTGGATAAATTGAGGAAAGAATTCAATTATTGGTATCCATTAGATCTGAGATGTTCCGGCAAAGACTTGGTTCCCAACCATTTAACTTATATGATATACAATCACTGCGCCATTTGGCAAAAGAAGCCGGAAATGTGGCCGCAAGGGATCAGAGTTAACGGACATCTAATGCTAAACAATGAGAAAATGTCGAAATCGACCGGAAATTTCCTGACTCTGTCTGAAGCTATTGAACGATACTCTGCGGACGGTATGGCGTCTCAGCACTTGGCAATTTTATTTTGACTTTTGATACATTAGGAGTTCGATTCGCTTTGGCGGATGCGGGGGATGGCATTGATGACGCCAACTTCATTGAGAAACAGGCCGACAATGGACTCCTTAAACTCTACAACTTCTTGGAATTTAGTAAAGAGATGATCTCTAATTTGGGGGCTTTAAGGACCGGTCCCATGAATACATTCGAAGACAAAGTCTTTGATAAGTAAGAAATCAATTGTATTGAATACCTTTTGCGAACCTCTTCTTTATTCAGTGCTATGAATCGGGCAATAATTCAAACCGAAGTCCACTACAAAGCCATGAATTTCAAGGAAGCTCTCAAAACTGGTTTCTTTGAATATCAAGACTCGAGAGACAAATACAGAGAATTGAGTCAAAGTAAAGGAATGCATAAGGATTTGGTCCTCAAGTTTATTGAAACCCAAGCAATCATTTTGTGTCCGATATGTCCGCACACTTCTGAATATGTTTGGATTGAAGTCTTGAAGAAGTCGGGAAGCATTAACTGCACGAAATGGCCGGCAGTCAAACAGGTGGACGACGTTCTTCTCCAATCGTTCGCATATCTGATGGACGCGTCGCACAGTTTTCGTGTTCGTCTCAAGACCTACTTCGCTCAAAAAGGAAAGGATAAAAACAAAGCACCGATAGTTAAGCCAACCCACGGTACCATTTACGTTGCCAAGAAATTTCCACTCTGGCAGTCCATTATTCTCAATAATATGAAGGCCTTATATGAGGTATTCCCTCTTTCTGTCAGTTCTCAAATCAGCTAAACATTGATTTATAGGAACACAAACGAAAACTTCCCGAAAACAATATAATTGCGGCAAAACTCTCAAAAATCCCAGATTTAAAGAAGTATATGAAGAAAGTCATGCCTTTTGCAGAACACAGAAAAGTAATTATTTTTAAAAATGAGCCAATAATTGTGATTTGACTGTTGACTCCTATAGCAAATGTTTGCCGAATTCGGCGAAAGCGTCTTTCAAGAGACGTCAGCCTTCGATGAGATGGAAGTATTGCGCGAAAATCTGTCTTATTTAACGTCAACCCTAGACTTAGAGGGTTTAGACATTGAATTCTCTGACAAAGCAGATGAGAAGATTCAGGGTGAAACCTGTCCTGGAGATCCATACATTGTGTTTCGGATCGAACCTTCAGTCTCACTGTTAATCATTAATCAACAGCCGAACAAACCATACTTCGAGTTATCCGTTCCTATATATAAGGGAGACGACATCAAAAGAGTGGCCGATCGCATTCGTAGAGAAAACCGGGCTATTAAGGGTAAGTTTGACTTGACCCAACCCCAATTCTAATCTTGTTTGTTTAATTTGCAGAATCGTCGAAAGTCAAGCTTTTAAGATATGAGGACATACTGGTAGGACCGCGTCGTCTGCCGAACATCGAGAACATCTTCGATGGAAAAGTCGAAATCAATTCGAGTGCAAAGCTTTCGGTTATATTGGACTCAAATGAGATAAATCTGGAGGAAAACGGAACCAAACAAAGCATTGGAAAACAACTGATTTATTTCGTAGAAGAAAATTAATACTAATTTCGATTGTAATCGATCTTTATTTTTAATGAAATTATTTCGAATTATCATTAAATTATTTCGTAAGTAAAACAAATATTTCGAATGAAATTTAATCATTTTCGACATTTAAGTTATTTATCAAATGTCATAAATTAACGGAAGGGCTGAAAGACGGAAAACTTCCAAACTGTTTGTTAGGAATGTGTCAATAGTTTATCGTTTTATACTTTTTAAGTCATAATTGATAAAAATATCAGATAATAAGCGTTTGTGGATTAAAACAAATAAAAATAAATGATTTTAAAAGTTAAAAAATGAGTAAAAAATAGATTGTCTGTCAAATTATTGGAGTTTGGTCAGGCGATCGACCTGTTTGTTAACTTTGTCTTCAAGTGCTGACAGATTGGACTGTTTATTGATCTTAAGATAGTCACCTCTCTTGATGCGGAGTAAATGAATCCAGTCGGGCATGAATGTGCACAGGTAGTCGACGTGCTCTCTGGCCCGCAGTATCGAAACGCTTGCATTCAAACTGTTGACAACTTTGTCAATCAGCTCATCGTAAGGGACGGCCATCTTTTTGTGGCTGACGAAAAAGCTGTGAATTATTCGAACAATTTCTGGTAAAGTCCTCAAAATTCTGAGCTCTTTTTCCACTTCTGGCTTTCGAGTCATCTCATGGACCAAATTTGCCGCTTCTTTGGCTCTAATCTATTGATGGAACAGAATATTTGCCATTAATTGAAAAGAATGTTTTAAGGAATTGTGAAATACTTTGTTCAATAAGTCGAGTGAAATGCCTTTAAGTAATCCTTTTGTGATCTTTTTGTTGGAATCGGTCCCTTTGTTGTCAATGTTTTGATTGTCATTAGAATTTATGTCATTAGAATCTGTGGTAATGGTTGCCGATGGAAGTCCTAATTGTTGTCTTCTCGTCTCTAAGAAGTTTTGGGCCGACTTTTCTGCAAACTTGGGCTCAGGAGGAAGTGCGTTGTCATTGGGCACAATGTCTGGCACCGAATCCAAACGAAACTTCGGGTGCCATCGAACCAAATCTTTGTCCTCAACGTTAAGTCCCAAACCATTCAAGTAGTTCTTATGATGACCTTTAGTCACGTCCAACAGTTTGTTTACAAACAATTGGTGTCTCTCCAAGAGGTGACTCGAATTGAGTCGTATGTCGACATTGGAGTTATAAACTGGACTAATGACCAATTGATGGCTTGGCTTCTGATTACTTGAAATACTTGAAAACAATTCGTACTTCATTTTGAAGGCATTGGGAAATAGTGTCTGCATTTGAGACAATTTCTTGGTCTCGAACTTCCGACTTGTCATCCGTTCGACTGAAGTCTTCAATTTGTCGAAAGTACAGACTTCTTGTCTCTTGTAATGCATCGAAACTATGGTATCGACTGCTTTGAAGAATTCAGACAATACTTTGAACTTTTGTGGCAAAACAAGACTGTCTTCTGTATTGTCCACCAAATACCTGAAGCGTTCAAAAGCCCTGACGTTTTGGTTTAAATTTTGGTTCTTATTGTTTGACTTCTGAGGACTGATCTTCTCGTCTTCGAAAACATCGAATAGTCTTCTTCGGTAAGTCTGAGCGCAATCCGAGTCATTATTTGGAGTCATTCTGAGCGGTGACTTAATGGGTGGCATAATTGGTGTTAGCGGAGTGTTGGACAGAAGGGCCCGACGGGGAGACTGTTTGGATGGACTTCTATTCTGTTTGGTTGGCGTTCGGAACACCTTTTTAGTGGGACTCTTGACCTTAATTTCTTTGAATTGTTTGACTTTAGCCGCGCAGTCATTGAATGTCAACAACTGTTTCTTCAATTTCAACAAATTAGTGCAGTTTCGCAGCTCTTCTTTCATTTCTTTGGCATTCAATTTCTTTTCTGTCTTCAGATCAGCTTTCGGTTTGTCTTCAGTGACAACGTTTTCCACATTTGTTTCTTCTTTGGCTTCAACTTTATTATTGGATTTGAATTCAATAATTACCTCACTTTTCGGTGTTTTCTTCCTTTTCGACAAATTCAATGACTTGTCTTTTGTGACCGTTTTCTTACGTTTCGGTGTCTTAACCGCTGGAACTGAGACTTCACCGAAATCAGACTCATTGACCACCGATTGGGTGACATTTGGTTCGATTTTCTTTGCACTTCTGAAAGTGTTGTCTGTTTTCTTCTGAGAGACGAAGAAGTCGGTAACTTTTGATTGATTTGACATATCTTCAGATCAGTTAAACGATAAAAAAGATTCGACAATAAAAATAAAAAGTAAAATAATTGAATAGAAAATTAAAATAAATGCAAATTAAAAATTTAAAACATGTTTTTGTCAGACATTTAAATGTGTTGTCTTTTGTCCACCAAAAGAGAGGGAAATGTTTTGGCGGCAAATCATTCTCTTCTGGTCTTTTAACCATTTAAAGGGAATCAATGACGTCAACAGTCAGTCCCTGAGTCAGTCCCTTAGGGTTGGCCTCAATGCTATTTTGCCATCCATTCCAATGACATCTGAAGGCAATGAATATTACATTATTTGTATTAAATAAATCAATTGGTTTTTGTTGTGATAGGAAAGCATCACATGTTTTGATTACAGGGTATGCACTATTTAAAGGATACTGGTACAAAGCTAGAGCTCATATCTTTATAATCTTTTAATAGAGGTAAAGGTAAAGGGTTAAAATGTTTACAAGAATACAGTTTACTCTCTAATCAGACTTGTGATCAATTATCACTTTTGATTCGAGTGACCAAAATTTTTAAGTTTTTATTTATTTGATATGTTAAATATTGTGAATAAATATTTGGTGTAACCTGTATCATTTTTTAATTTAATCTTTTTTGCCTTTATATGCACTAAAAGTAAAGCTCTAGCTTTGTATGAGTATCCTTTAAATAGTGCATACCCTGTAGACTTTTAATTTGATTAATATCTAAGAGACTGTTTGATATGCAGTTCGTTGAGCAAAGTTAGGCTCATATCAACCAACTATTTATTAGAGCCAACAAAGTCTCAGTTCATACTTGGCTTTTGTTTTACACTTAACTAACTTTAATTGCAATTAAATTTGAATCAACAGTCAATTTAGTGGACATGGATTTGACACAAATCTTGAATACATTGAGTGACGAGGATTTGGTTCATATCGAAAGAGAGGCCAAAGATTATGCCTTATCTAAAGGTATTTACAAATTCAATAATTTCAACAAGTTAGATTAATTTGGGTACCTTAATTTTAGCCATTCTTCTATCATGAATGAGTAATTACATGGTCGAGTAGTTAATTATTTTATCAAGCGCAACTAGATTGTTATCAACTATCTTTAATTTGTCGATCATTACAATAATTTTAGTTATGTTCTTGTTGGTTTCTTTGTCCTTATTTGATTGATAGGGTGTATCTAGGGCAAAGTTCGAACTGAAGAATGCACTAATCATTTAAAACCAATGTTATTAAATAGGGATAGCATTCCGTTTGAGGTCGAGTCCAGTGGACACGACATCATTGGCGCCGACGACTCTCTTTCCGTCCAATTTGTCTGAAAAACATTTTGAATTAGGAAAACGTTTGCAGCCATTAGTGAACCGACTGTCCCATCAAATTGCTTACGATTACCAGTTTCTGAGTGAATCCCTTCAGAAGACCATAGAAGTGGATGACTTCACCAACAGTTTGTTCCAAATCCATACTAAGACATTGAAAGAAGGTTTGGCACAAAACACAAGTCTTGGTATCTTTAGAGCTGATTATATGATGAATGAGTGCAATGACGGCACGTATGACCTCAAACAGGTTGAGGTCAACAATATTTCTGCCAGTTTTGGAGGTTTAGCGCCTGCCGTACGACAACTCCACAGACATATCCTCTCTAAATATTCAGACATTGAAGACTTGGACAATCGATTACCAGAAAACAGATCCCCACAACTGATGACTGAAGGACTGATCAAAGCGTTTGATATTTACAACCGACCCAATGCCGTCATTCTTGTCGTCATTGAGTCATTCGTTGTTAATATCTTCGACCAAAGAATTTTGGAGTTTACCATCTCTGAGACCAGACCTGACATTAAGATTATCAGAAGAACTTTCGAACAAATGAGAGACAATTCAAGGCTCACTAATAACAGGGAACTTATTATTGATGGCACCCATGAAGTGGCTGTCGTTTATTATCGTACGGCATATGCGCCACAAGATTTTGCCGGTGAAGAGGACTGGAATCTAAGACTTTTGTTCGAACGATCCAAAGCCATAAAGTGTCCGTCCATTCAATACCACATAACTGGTTGCAAGAAAATCCAACAAATCGTTTCAAATCAAACAGTTTTGGAGAAGTTTATACCAAATGAAAGAGATGTCAAGGATCTGATGAGAGTTTTTACTGGTCTTTGGGGCCTAGAATTGGGCCAAAATGGCGACAATGCTATAGATATGGCAGTGAAAGATCCGAAGAGATTTGTGCTTAAGCCTCAACGAGAAGGCGGGGGTAATAACTATTTCGGGACAGAAGTATCCGTCAAATTGAATGAAATAAAGAACAGCAAAGAGAGGGAGTCTTATATTCTTATGGAACTGATAAGAGCGCCCAAAATTCCAAACTATATACTAATTGCCAACAAAAGTCTGTCTCAGAATGACTTCAAACCACTGAATATTTTGTGCGAATTCGGTGTTTTCGGTGCAGTTATTGGCAATGAGAGCGAAATAGTTCACAACCGAGAAGCCGGTCATCTCATTAGAAGCAAAGTCTTTGGAACTAACGAAGGAGGAGTTGCAGCAGGTTTCGGAGCACTTGACTCGCCATTCCTTTATTGATGTCTTTTAAATTGTAGTCTTTTATAAACTCTTACGATTAGGTAATTTTCAATTCGTTTAATTTTAATATATATTTATTCAAAGCATTTATTTTGTTATTCTCTAAACCGATGAGAATTTTTGTTACTTTTAATGATATAATGTTTGAAATGGACTCAAATTATTTATCGATTAAATGATCAAAAGATAGTCAAAACTAATAACAAAGTTTTTTATTTGAGGAAAGGCTTTAAATTGATTTCAATCGATGATAAGTCAATTTTTTGTCGGCAATTTCGTATCAATTCAAACAAATTAACTGTTAAATTATAGGCTATGATAGAAGTGCTGTTTATTTGATGATCAGTCGGCGCTAACACTCAGTTAAACATTTGAAGAAAAAATATAATTCCAGTCTTAAGTCCAGTACTTAATGTAATAGAGTTTGAGAGACTACTTTGATAGCCTGACCCAAAACTGATTAGAGCACAGACTCATCGACTGTTTGCTCGATTACAACATTGATTAGGTATGAAATTACATGATGTTTAGCGAACAAAATCGCATTACGCCATAGATAATAACCACTCGATGCCACGATGCCATTTGAATGCCATTTGAAAGAGCATTATTGCATGCGCAATTGACTTGACACATAGAATATTCACACATAGCGTATCAAACGATATGAGTAAGATATTTAAAAGAGATGAATT